>CM059790.1:39670301-39927801 GCA_030435695.1 Brachymystax lenok tsinlingensis | reverse complement strand
CAAGACTCTCTCTCTCTCTCTCTCTCTCTCTCTCTCTCTCTCTCTCTCTCTCTCTCTCTCTCTCTCTCTCTCTCTCTCTCTCTCTCTCTCTCTCTCTCCTTCTCTCTCTCTTCTTCTCTCTTTCTTCTTCTCTCTCTCTCCTTTCTTCCAACCCTAACCCTCCAATATTCTCTGCTTTGACCTTAGCATTGATACTGAGTGCCCCCCACCCCCACCCCCATCTCCTGAATGAGGTAATCCCCTGTCTGGCTGACTCACAGCAATCACACCTCTGAATGGAGGGAACGCAATAAAGGAGTGGCTGGGGTGGGGGTAGTATGAAAGAGTGTGGTATGTCAGATCTGTGTCCAGACAAGTCCATGTTGGCCAGACAATTCCTTTCTCTCTCTCTCTCTCTTTCTCTCTCATACACAAGCACATACACACAATAATCTCTCTCATCCTCTCTTTGTCTCTTTCTTCCATCTAATCGTGTGACAAGAAAATATTTTTTTGAGAAATACAAATTCTGAGAGGTACACTACCGTTCAAAAGTTTGGGGTCACTTTGAAATGTTTTTTTTTCCTTTTTCTAATGGTCAATTAGCATTTTAAAATGACACATTTGGATTAGCTAACACAACGTGCCATTGGAACACAGGAGTGATGGTTGCTGATAATGGGCCTCTGTACACTTATGTAGATATTCCATTAAATATCAGCCGTTTCCAGTTACAATAGTCATTTACAACATTAACAATGTCTACACTGTATTTCTGATCAATTTGATGTTATTTTAATGGACAAAAAAAATTGCTTTTCTTTTCAAAAACAAAGACCAAAGTGACCCCAAACTTTTGAACGGTAGTATACGTCTACCTTCAAAATTCACAAGAAATAAAGACAAATGCACAAAGGCAGGATCTATTGGCCCAGAGCTGAGCTCACAGGGTTCCTTTCCTCCCTAGTTCCTACCCAGCAGCCCCAACAGCAGCAGCAGCGGTAGTGTTAGCCCCAGGAGCCTCCTGAGTCAGTGCCCTGCTGGGAGTATCACACTCTGCACTATCGACCAGAGCTCCAGGCCAGGGGTCATCCGTCACAGTCTGCCCAGGGAAAGGCTCACTTCGGGGGTCAGGTAACACAGACAGTCTGGGTCAGGAAGACCGGCGCTGGAGCTTCTGATCCCTGGCCGAAGAATGCTCCAAGAGTCCGGATTCGGAATTAGTTTATAAACTCACCCGTCCAGTAAATGGTACGGTCTGGGACGTTTGAGTTCCACCTGGCGAGAATGCACCTTCCAGGGGGGATTCGATATAAAGCATGAGGTTAACGTGGCGTCGACAGAGAGGTGGGCGTCTCCTCTCATTGATTACACCCAGTAGACCAGTATACAGCTGGAGACAAGACGCTGTAAGTCCAGGCTGCCCTGCATTACTTACACTATGTATTACTCTCTTCCCCACCAAATACATGACATCAGCTGTGTGTGTAATACTGAGAGAGGCGCAGTAATTTCAGAAAGCCAGAGCAGCCAATAGCCTCTTTAACCCAAAGCAGCCAATAGCCTCTTTAACCCAGAGCAGTCAATAGCCTCTTTAACCCAGAGCAGTCAATAGCCTCTTTAACCCAGAGGAGTCAATAGCCTCTTCAACCCAGAGCAGCCAGTAGCCTCTTCAACCCAGAGCAGCCAATAGCCTCTTCAACCCAGAGCAGCCAGTAGCCTTTTTAACCCAGAACAATCAATAGCCTCTTTAACCCAGAGCAGCCAGTAGCCTCTTCAACCTAGAGCAGCCAATAACCTCTTCACCCCAGAGCAGCCAATAGCTTCTTTAACCCAGAGCAGTCAATAGCCTCTTCACCCCAGAGCAGCCAAAAGCTTCTTTAACCCAGAGCAGCCAATAGCCTATTTAACCCAGAGCAGTCAATAGCCTCTTTAACCCAGAGCAGCCAGTAGCTTCTTCAACCCAGAGCAGCTAATAGCCTCTTTAACCCAGAGCAGCCAATAGCTTCTTTAACCCAGAGCAGCCAGTAGCCTTTTTAACCTAGAGCAGTTAATAGCCTCTTTAACCCATTGCAGCCAGTAGCCTCTTCAACCCAGAGCAGCCAATAGCCTCTGTAAGACAGAGCAGCCAGTAGCCTCTTCAACCCAGAGCAGCCAATAGCCTCTGTAAGCCAGAGCAGCCAGTAGCCTCTTCAACCCAGAGCAGCCAATAGCCTCTTTTACCCAGAGCAGCCAATAGCCTCTTTAACCCAGAGCAGTCAATAGCCTCTTTAACCCAGAGCAGCCAATAGCCTCTTTAACCCAGAGCAGCCAATAGCCTCTTTAACCCAGAGCAGTCAATAGCCTCTTTAACCCAGAGCAGTCAATAGCCTCTTTAACCCAGAGCAGCCAATAGCCTCTTTAACCCAGAGCAGCCAATAGCCTCTTCAACCCAGAGCAGCCAGTAGCCTTTTTAACCCAGAACAATCAATAGCCTCTTTAACCCAGAGCAGCCAGTAGCCTCTTCAACCTAGAGCAGCCAATAACCTCTTCACCCCAGAGCAGCCAATAGCTTCTTTAACCCAGAGCAGTCAATAGCCTCTTCACCCCAGAGCAGCCAAAAGCTTCTTTAACCCAGAGCAGCCAATAGCCTATTTAACCCAGAGCAGTCAATAGCCTCTTTAACCCAGAGCAGCCAGTAGCTTCTTCAACCCAGAGCAGCTAATAGCCTCTTTAACCCAGAGCAGCCAATAGCTTCTTTAACCCAGAGCAGCCAGTAGCCTTTTTAACCTAGAGCAGTTAATAGCCTCTTTAACCCATTGCAGCCAGTAGCCTCTTCAACCCAGAGCAGCCAATAGCCTCTGTAAGACAGAGCAGCCAGTAGCCTCTTCAACCCAGAGCAGCCAATAGCCTCTGTAAGCCAGAGCAGCCAGTAGCCTCTTCAACCCAGAGCAGCCAATAGCCTCTTTAACCCAGAGCAGCCAATAGCCTCTTTAACCCAGAGCAGCCAATAGCCTCTTTAACCCAGAGCAGTCAATAGCCTCTTTAACCCAGAGCAGCCAATAGCCTCTTTAACCCAGAGCAGCCAATAGCCTCTTTAACCCAGAGCAGTTAATAGCCTCTTTAACCCAGAGCAGTCAATAGCCTCTTTAACCCAGAGCAGCCAATAGCCTCTTTAACCCAGAGCAGCCAATAGCCTCTTCAACCCAGAGCAGCCAGTAGCCTTTTTAACCCAGAACAATCAATAGCCTCTTTAACCCAGAGCAGCCAGTAGCCTCTTCAACCTAGAGCAGCCAATAACCTCTTCACCCCAGAGCAGCCAATAGCTTCTTTAACCCAGAGCAGTCAATAGCCTCTTCACCCCAGAGCAGCCAATAGCTTCTTTAACCCAGAGCAGCCAGTAGCCTTTTTAACCTAGAGCAGTTAATAGCCTCTTTAACCCATTGCAGCCAGTAGCCTCTTCAACCCAGAGCAGCCAATAGCCTCTGTAAGCCAGAGCAGCCAGTAGCCTCTTCAACCCAAAGCAGCCAGTAGCCTCTTCAACCCAGAGCAGCCAATAGCCTCTTTAACCCAGAGCAATCAATAGCCTCTTTAACCCAGAGCAGCCAATAGCCTCTTTAACCCAGAGCAGTCAATAGCCTCTTTAACCCAGAGCAGCCAATAGCCTCTTTAACCCAGAGCAGCCAATAGCCTCTTTAACCCAGAGCAGTCAATAGCCTCTATAACCCAGAGCAGTCAATAGCCTCTTTAACCCAGAGCAGTCAATAGCCTCTATAACCCAGAGCAGTCAATAGCCTCTTCACCCCAGAGCAGCCAATAGCCTCTTTAACCCAGAGCAGTCAATAGCCTCTTTAACCCAGAGCAGTCAATAGCCTCTTTAACCCAGAGCAGCCAATAGCCTCTTTAACCCAGAGCAGTCAATAGCCTCTTTAACCCAGAGCAGTCAATAGCCTCTTTAACCCAGAGCAGCCAATAGCCTCTTTAACCCAGAGCAGCCAATAGCCTCTTTAACCCAGAGCAGCCAATAGCCTCTTTAACCCAGAGCAGCCAATAGCCTCTTCAATCCAGTCTCTGGACGTATGAACTACAGATTACAGGCCTAGTCTGACCACATAGCTATACCAAGTGTTTGTGTCTTACTTTTTAGTTGTTGTATAAATCCTGTTTAATTTTATGTCTACTTCTCACTTGGCATCATTAAGCCCAAAACAACAGGCCTAGATGTACTGTAAGTACCCATGGAAACGCAGCTACGCCTGTAACCAAACACTGCCGCCGGGGGCGACGGCTCTCTAAGACCTAGCGTGTGACCCTCTCTTTTCCAGCACTGCTGGGTTCTGTCCCCGTCCAGGCCTCGTCCAGGCCCCGTAGAGCGCAGGCAGGCAGCAAGGGCGTGGGCTGCATGAGAAGGCCTGTGGAGAGGCAGGGGTACGGGATATGAGTGTGTGGGAAAGTCATGTAAAGTTTGAGTGTGTGTGTGCGTGTGTGTGCGTTTTTCATGCATTTATGTGTGTGTGTGTATGTTTCTGGATAGCTATAGGTGTTGTGTGGTAGGGTTTACGGGCAGGTTAGTCAGTGTTGGGTCTGTTTTTCTGGCCGTGGTTGGGAGTAGCGAGGGTGATGTACCATAAGGGCTGGAGTGCAGTGGGGGGTTGGCAGGCAGGCTGGAAAGTGATCCTCCACCACCCATCCCCTCTCCCTCCCTCAGTACCAGCGTACGTACCCCTGATGGGAAGCTGGCAGAGGGAGAGGGCCCCACTCCCCAATACACTACTCCCTCCTCCACTCACATACCACTGGCACCATGCTCTGCCACCACATCTGGGATGGATTTAACAGAGAAACAGAGAGAAGGATGGAGAGAAGGGGGAAGAGAGGGAGGGGACATGCTGCTTGACGAGAGAGGGGAAGAAGTAGAAGTGATATCACCTTCTCTGTGACTTCCATCATGTGACTATGGCAACAAAAGTCGACTGACAGATTTGTTTGTTCTATCTGGTCATGGATTAATAATGGATTTTATTTATGTTTAGCCCGTAAAGATCTGCACACATTGTGTTGCGTTGGGGTTACTGATTCAGAGTGCAGGGACAGTAGTTTTTTATGTTATATATGATTTAGTATGCCACACTTTTAGGTTAATTAGCTCTATTCAAAGATATCTGGGGACTCTTGTCTGTGCTGCACCTATTCAAGCATACTTTGATAAAACTCATACATGACATGACTTTACATCACATCACATGACTTTACATTACATCACATCAAATCGCAGTAAAAGTCAGTATGGTTGCCTTGGCATTTGTTTCCCTGGATACAGCGAAACAGAACATTTTCTGCTTCATTTATTTTCCTTATAAATAGACAAGCATTTTATGCTTGTCTGACCAATTTTTCTATGCATAATTATGGAACTTGCGGTGTAAGCAGTAATAATTATGAGATTGGAACATTTTAAATAAACAGAAGCGCTGACCCATAAAAAGAATTAGAGTATTTTACATGGTTGTTAAACATTGCTTGGTGTAATTAACAGTATGAGACCAATAGCACATATGGTATTTTTCCATTTGTTAATGCATAATTTATTATTATTTACAATTTATTTACATTGTGAATACAGTAGGACCATGTATATTATTACAGATACAGTATATTGGCAGTTTGGAAAAGTACTTGTCAGATTGTGTATCTCATTTAACCTCTTGGGGATAATTAAGAAGCGCTGGGGCGCTAGCGCCCCATTCCCGACACTACCCGGTGAAATGTGAGGCGCCAAATTCAAAATCCAAAAGTTGAATTATTAAATATTCATCAATATACAAGTGTTGCATAGTCATCAAAAGCTCTGATCCTTGGCAATATCACAGCGTTGTCACATTTCAAAAAGGCTTTACGGCGAAAACACAACATTTGATTGTTTGAGGATAGCACCTCTCCTATTTTCCACATTAGCATAAATTCATATCCAGCGCGGGTCACACAAAACCCATATAAGAGCTAAAATAAATCACTTACCTTTTGAAGAACTTCTGCGGAGGGCTTCCCAAGTGTCCAACGAAGACATCCAATGGTTCTTTTGTTAGAAAAAGTAATTTATTATATCCATAAATCTCTGTTTGTTTGGCGCGTTATGTTCAGAAAATCCATCGTCGAGTCGCCCATTGACCCGTGAAGAGAACGCATTCAAATTATACCTATCACCTTTCTCCAAACAAATCAAACATCATTTTAAATGTATCCTTAGGTATCCTTTTATGTATATTTACTATAATATTTCAACCGGACGATAACGTGAACGATAGGAAAGGAAAAAACCACAGAGCGCGCGAGACCGTGAACGCGCATGTCATTCTATTGAGTTCCGGTGTCCACGTCTAAGTTCTTCTTCTATTCGCTTCTAATTCAACCTTACATCATCAAACCCTGTCTAAAGACTGTTGGCATCCAGTGGAAGCCATAGGTACTGCAGTCTAAGACCTACATAACATTGAATCCAATAAGCAGACAGGAGAAAAAGGTCAACTAAAAAAGAAAACTGCAAATCCGGATGGATTTTCCTTTGGTTTTTGCCTGCTATATCAGTTCTGTTATACTCACAGACATTATTTTAACTGGTTTAGAAACTTCAGAGTGTTTCCCATCCAATAGTACTAATTATGTGCATATCCTAGTTTCTGGGCCTGAGTGGCAGGCATTTTACTTTGGGCACGCCAGACTCTCCAAAACCGACACCACTGCTGCTGATCCCTAAGTAGTTTTAATGATGAGGATTTGGAGTGAAAAGTGTCTCTAACCTCAGTATGTTGTGTGGTCTACTCTACTTCTCGTTAAGGTGGTTGTGTCATTCTACTCAGTGTTGGCCTTATCAACAGGGACCTTCTGACACATTTCCAAGGACTAACTCAACGAGCGCTAGTTTGATATGGCGAGCTGACACACAGCCATTCAGTCCTCAACTCACACCACACAACTGTACTTCCTCTCAGATCCTTTTCCCCTTTACTTCTCCTTCCTTCCCAGTTTTTCTTGTGGTTATTTTCTGGTCTCTTGTGCACATTTAGTTTGAAAACAACGTTCTAATTAAAGAACCATATGCAAATATCATAGCTGCATTGTAACCCTACTGTGGGTCTCTTCTGTAAAGAGTAGAGTAGCAGTGGGTCTGGGCCCTGTTGGGCCTATAGTTCAGGCCCTGTCTGGGCCCTGTTGGGCCTATGGTCTAGGCCCTGTCAGAGACTGAGGCAGCCCTATGGTCTAGACCCTGTCAGAGACCGAGGCAGCCCTATGGTCTAGACCCTGTCAGAGACCGAGGCAGCCCTATGGTCTAGGCCCTGTCAGAGACTGAGGCCGCCCTATGGTCTAGGCCCTGTCAGAGACTGAGGCAGCCTTATGGTCTAGGCCCTGTCAGGAGACTATTTAGCTGCATAATTTACCTCTTATTACTGGTGGTTGGTTAGGTGGAAGACTGCCTCCTGCCTCCTGCCTCCTGCCTCCTGCCTCTCTCCTCTCTCCTATGTTAGGTGGAAGACTGCCTCCTGCCTCTCTCCTCTCTCATATGTTAGGTGGAAGACTGCCTCCTGCCTCCTGCCTCTCTCCTCTCTCCTATGTTAGGCTGCCTCCTGCTTCCCGCCTCTCTCAACTCTCCTATGTCGGGTGGAATACTGCCTCCCGCCTCTCTCCTCCCTCCTATGTCGGGTGGAATATTGGCTCCTGCCTCTCTCCTCTCTTCTATGTTGGGTGGAATACTGCCTCCTGCCTCTCTCCTCTCTGACTGCTGTTCCCCAAACTGCTTCTGACACATGGAGGAAGGGGTTAGTAAGCTGTTATGACTGCCATCGACAAGGGTCACCATGGAAACACAATAGCGGTCTATGGGAAATGCAAATTAGGGGGGTGACGGGGTTGGGGTTGGGAATGGGACGCGGCTCGGCTCTGCTTGACAAGGGAGGGAAGTCACTGCTGGAAAATGTCTATGAGATGTGGCTGGTGTGACGTAGGAGCCTTTCACTACTCACATATTTATCTGCAAAGCTTTAATCTAGTCTGATTGTAATAATGGACGGTTAGATACACCCCAGTAATAAGAACCAGTGGGGTACAATTCAAAAGTTGGTGCGGGACTCTGGAAAATGTCTGCATGCGCTCTATCTCATGTAGTACTGTCACTAGACGATGAGCAGAAAGGGAAAGGGATGAGCAGAAATATAAAGGAATGAGCAGACTTCGGAAAGGGATGAGCAGAAAGGGAAAGGGATGAGCAGACGTCGGAAAGGGATGAGCAGACGTTGGAAAGGGATGAGTAGACGTCGGAAGGGATGAGCAGAAAGGGAAAGGGATGAGCAGAAAGGGAAAGGGATGATCAGAAAGGGAAAGGGATGAGCAGACATCGGAAGGGATGAGCAGAAAGGGAAAGGGATGAGCAGAAATGGATGAGCAGAAAGAGAAAGGGATGAGCAGATGTCGGAAAGGGATGAGCAGAAAGGGAAAGGGTTGAGCAGAAAGGGAAAGGGATGAGCAGACGTCGGAAGGGATGAGCAGAAAGGGAAAGGGATGAGCAGAAGGGGAAAGGGATGAGCAGAAAGGAAAATGGATGAGCAGAAAAGGAAAGGGATGAGCAGACGTTGGAAAGGGATGAGCAGACGTCAGAAAGGGATGAGCAGAAAGGGAAAGGGATGAGCAGACGTCGGAAAGGGATGAGCAGACGTTGGATAGGGATGAGCAGAAAGGGAAAGGGATGAGCAGACGTCGGAAGGGATGAGCAGACGTCAAAAAGGGATGAGCAGAAAAGGGAAAGGGATGAGCAGAAATGGAAAGGGATGAGCAGAAAGGCAAAGGGATGAGCAGAAAGGGAAAGGGATGAGCAGAAAGGGAAAGGGATGAGCAGACATCAGAAGGGATGAGCAGAAAGGGAAAGGGATGAGCAGACGTCGGAAAGGGATGAGCAGAAAGGGATGAGCAGAAATTGATGAGCAGATGTCGGAAAGGGATGAGCAGAAAGAGAAAGGGATGAGCAGAAAGGGAAAGGGATGAGCAGACATCAGAAGGGATGAGCAGAAAGGGAAATGGATGAGCAGAAAGGGAAAGGGATGAGCAGAAAGAGAAAGGGATGAGCAGAAAGGGAAATGGATGAGCAGAAAGGGAAAGGGATGAGCAGACGTCGGAAGGGATGAGCAGAAAGGGAAATGGATGAGCAGAAAGGGAAAGGGATGAGCAGAAAGGGAAAGGGATGAGCAGAAAGGGAAAGGGATGAGCAGAAAGGGAAATGGATGAGCAGAAAGGGAAAGGGATGAGCAGACGTCGGAAGGGATGAGCAGAAAGGGAAAGGGATGAGCAGAAAGGGATAAGCAGAAAGGGAAAGGGATGAGCAGAAAGGGAAAGGGATGAGCAGAAAGGGAAAGGGATGAGCAGAAAGGGAAAGGGGGGAAAAAATCAGTATGGGGATACGGTAGTTGGATGAGCTATTTACAGATGGGCTATGTACAGGTGCAGTGATCTGTGAGCTGCTCTGACAGCTGGTGCTTAAAGTTAGTGAGTTAGATATGAGTCTCCAGCTCCAGTGATTTTTGCAATTCGTTCCAGTCATTGGCAGGAGAGAACTGGAAGGAAAGGCGGCCAAAGGAGGAATTGGCTTTGGGGGTGACCAGTGTAATATACGTGCTGGAGCGCGTGCTATGGGTGGGTGCTGCTATGGTGACTAGTGAGCTGAGATAAGGCGGGGCTTTACCTAGCAAAGACTTATAGATGACCTGGAGCCAGTGGGTTTGGCGACGAATATGAAGCGAGGGCCAGCCAACGAGAGCATACAGGTCGCAGTGGTGGGTAGTATATGGGGCTTTGGTGACAAAACGGATGGCACTGTGATAGACTGCATCCAATTTGCTGAGTAGAGTGTTGGAGGCTATTTTGTAAATGACATTGCCAAAGTCAGACATTGGAAAGGGATGAGCAGACGTCGGAAAGGGATGAGCAGAAAGGGAAAGGGATGAGCAGACTTCGGAAAGGGTTGAGCAGAAAGGGAAAGGGATGAGCAGACTTCGGAAAGGAATGAGCAAATGATCTATTGTATTGATTGTAATGGGTGGACTGGGGTTCTCTCCCTACAGCTCTGCTGTATCCTATATGATGAAATACAGTGTTACAGTCACACATGATGATCATTCTCTGACCTGTTTGCGTCTCAGCCACTCAGTCGTTGGCCTGGCCTAGCCATTGCAGTCTTGTTTGCTTACTGTTTGTATGGTCTACTTTTCATACACCATCTCATTGGTTTGTGCGTGTGTGTACTTGTTTGTGTGTGTGTGTGTGAGTCAATCTGTTTTAGTGTCTTTCCTTCTCCTCCACTACCCTTCTAACCCTCACGGCCCACAGGACAGCGCTACTCGTGTGAGCGCCAGTTCCCAGTCTGGAATTCCACAGCGACAGCCAGAGCGTGATAGCTCCTAAAAATATCCTTGGATCAGTGAAGCATTCCGGGGTCCAGAGTGTAGTTTTTCCACTAACTCAGGTGAACAGGGTAGGAGAGTGGTGCTATAGCACCCCCTTCTGATCAGATAGCGTCTAGTAACTTCATAGTTGTCAAATGTTGACGTTCATATCTCATATGCTTCACTCGAGATATACATGAACTAACAGTGTTGTCTCAGCATTTCTGGTTCCAGTTCAACTTGTTTAGGTGTTTTGTGCACTGTATGTGCACTGGTATGGGGTGGAGGGTTGAGGGTTATTGGCTGCAGTTTTTATCCCTAGCCCAGTGTGGGTTAACTTTGGTGGATGCAATAATACTGCCATCGTCGTCGAGGCAGACTACATGTATATGTAGCCCATGTATCTGATGCTGTCTGGCCAATCAGCATCAGATACATGGGCTACATATAGTAAGACAGAGGGTAACTGTTTCGCTCGCACGGATGCTTTCTCTTGTGAGATAGTTTCAGCCACTTGCGAATTGAAAGAAAGTTGGCGGGTGCACGGTGCGCTGTTCGGATGCTGGAATTATTTTGGGTGAACGTGCCAAGGTAACCTACTTTTTGAAGTGATTTGTTTGACAATTAGATGAAAACATAATGACTGGTTGTGTTCATGGCACATTAAAAGATCATGAAAAAATCAGCGGGAACAAGAGGGGGGGCTCAGACTGGCCTCTGCCGGGGTCCTCCAAATCACTAATTTGGAGGACCCCGGGGTGGATGGTCTCCAAATCACAAAATCTGCTCCTGGGTGGATGGCCTCCAAATCACTAAGTCCCCTCCTGGGTGGATGGTCTCCAAATCACTAAGTCCCCTCCTGGGTGGATGGTCTCCAAATCACTAAGTCCCCTCCTGGGTGGATGGTCTCCAAATCACTAAGTCCCCTCCAGGGTGGATGGCCTCCAAATCACTAAGTCCACTTCTAGGTGGATGGCCTCCAAATCACTAAGTCCCCTACTGGGTGGATGGCCTCCAAATCACTAAGTCCCCTCCAGGGTGGAGGCTACTGTACAAAAGTAGTGACATACAGTATGCGTTCCCTATCAGCTACAGTAGCAGAACAGCACTGGCTGAGGTCTGTCTGAGCCATTCTCTCCAGCCTGTGTCAGATTCCTGGAATAACTTCCCAGTGTTAAAAAAGAAACTCAGACACAACCCTTTAACCCCCCTTCCTCCAACACCCCAGCCCCCACCCCTCCATGTCGAAAACGAGGGGGCAGCTCTCCTCTCTGAGTTTGACTGTCACTTCATAGTTGAACGTTAGAGTTGTTGACAGTTAGACAGTAAGGACTGTTCTACTGATAGATTTTAAATTGTCTTTGTTCATGTTATTATTTTTTTATTCAGTGTTGCTTTAGTTAGGATGCGGGACTGAATGGGGGGCTCTGTTGCCCCCTGTGAAAAACCCGTCACCATGTCTAACAGTTTCCGCGGTTACCGTACTATTTCTCAGCACCTAAACGACCTGAAGAAGGAGAACTTCAGCCTGAAGCTGAGGATCTACTTCCTGGAGGAGAGGATCCAGCAAAAGTATGAGGACAGCAGCCACGATGTCCACAAGAGGGTGAGTCTCACTGGGGCACTGAGGGGTGGAGGACAGGGGGTAGAAGCAGCCACGATGTCCCACAAGAGGGTGAGTCTCACAAGGGACAGAGGAGGGGGGGTGCAGGGGCAAGCGATGGGGATGGGGATGGAAGCTTCATGGGGGCAATAGCCATTTGTTGCTATTTTACAATTTCATATGCGGTGTCGCTATGTGTGTGAGTGTGTGACATAGAGAGAGGGTTTTGGGTGAAAGTCTATGCTGTGTAGTCTGGGTTCATTGTACATAAAAATGCTTATTTAGCTCCAAATAGTTATGCTAAGTCATGCAATTGAATCATGGCCCAGTGTATCTCCTATGGTTGTTTACAATACATACTGCAGTTTCCAGCTCTCTTCCTGTGGACTGTTTATGCTGCAGCACCCAGACAGTGATGGTCACTATACCTGACAACAGGTCACAGACCTGTTTCTGAGTGTTAACTGCAGCTGCCAATTACACTGCCCTGTCTTTAGAGACTGATCTGAGCTCGGAGATAGTAGAGTAAACCCAGAGCAAGAGCTAATATAATGAGCTAATATAAAGAGAATTAGTAACCCCCTTTCCTGCAGTCAAATGGCCAAATCGTCCTCTAGTGGCCTCATGGGTAAAATCCTATTAATATTTTTTGTAATTTCATCATTAATAAACATAATAAAAAACTAGCCAAAAATGTGGTGTTTCTATGTCAAACAGTTTTGTTATATTTCAGTCTTCTGTGATGTTTATAAAGTGCAGTATTGGGATGCAAACTCAAAATGTAGTACATTTCAACATTTCAAATATCAGACATGGTACAGGTGTCTTCTTTTTTTTAATCCCATAACAATGTGTGCTAGGTGTTTACTTTTGTTTGAAAGTGACCCTGATTTAGCCCACTGCAATAAAATGATAATAATAACTGGAGCATGATTAGTAGTGTGAACAATGGAATGTCTTACATTAGATCACATGATCCCAAAGTTATACTGTAGATTTATTTTGAAAAACAGACCTGCCCACTGGACAGGCAACGTGACTGATAGGCAATGTGGTCAAGACTGGTCGAGACCGGTCGTTGTTGCAAAGGTGATACCCCAGCAGCTGCTGTCTGGCCTGGGGGCAGTGGAGCCAATCGTTTTTGAGAAAATCCCCCGACGCCACCAATCAGAGACCCCCCCAGTGCTTTCTACATCCATCCCTCTGACCTTACTGCAGGCTACAGTCAAATCAGGGATATGATATGCGGACATTTACTCTGTGAACAGTTTATGCCTTATCATATGCCTGTAGCATATCTTCTGCAGTGAGACTAGCAGATCAGCTTTCTGTGACCTTCTCTGACTGCAGCCTTAGACACCTAGCCTGGTTCCAGATCTGTTTGTGCTGTCTTGCCAACTCCACTGCTGTCATTATCAAATCAATGCAAAGGAGTTGGCAAGACAACACAAACAGATCTTGGACCAGGCTACTAGACACCTACAGCTGCTGTAATAAAACACTTGGTCGGGGATAATGTACTGTGTCGGCTGACTAGATGTTTACTTCATTAATATTCAACTTTGATATTTTACCCTTTGAAGCATAAAGATCACCTCTCCAGCAGGTCCCTCAGTAGAACTATTCTAAAGGTGAAGCGCCTTCAAAGTATAGAAATAAAGGTTATCGTGAGTATCATCAAAACATGATCATATTATAACGATATCATCAATGATCTCCTTGTAATTCAGGGGCTTATTTCTATGAAGTGCAGAGCAACGATTAAGGACCGACAGAGCGACAGGAACGACAATGTTTTGTGTACAGACAAGCCATGACCAATACCAACAGAATCAAATCAAATTAAAACATCTGATTGTAAACATTTGTTTTGCGCCTTCTAAATGCCATGGCTGCAAAGTATGTGCAGTTAACTTCCTGCACCTCCTGATTTATAATGTTGACAGATCAGAGACAGTAATGTTGACAGAACTGAGACAGTAGTCTAGTAATGTTGACAGAACAGAGACAGTTGTGCAGTAATGTTGACAGATCAGAGACAGTAGTCTAGTAATGTTGACAGATCAGAGACAGTAGTCTAGTAATGTTGACTGAACAGAGACAATAGTCCAGTAATGTTGACAGAACAGAGACAGTAGTCCAGTAATGTTGACAGAACAGAGACAGTAGTCCAGTAATGTTGACAGAACAGAGACAGTAGTCCAGTAATGTTGACAGAACAGAGACAGTTGTGCAGTAATGTTGACAGAACAGAGACAGTTGTGCATTAATGTTGACAGAACAGAGACAGTAGTCTAGTAATGTTGACAGAACAGAGACAGTAGTCCAGTAATGTTGACAGAACAGAGACAGTAGTCCAGTAATGTTGACAGAACAGAGAGAGTAGTCCAGTAATGTTGACAGAACAGAGACAGTAGTCCAGTAATGTTGACAGAACAGAGACAGTAGTCCAGTAATGTTGACAGAACGGAGAGAGTAGTCCAGTAATGTTGACAGAACAGAGACGGTTGGTTAAGGGCTTGTAAGTTAGCATTTCACATTAAGGTCTATACACCTGCTGTATTCGGCGCATGTGACAAATACAATTTGATTGGATTTGTGAGTTTATTATGCTTGTCTGCGTGCGTGCGTGTGTGTTTGTGAGATTGTGCATGTGTGCGCATCTTTGTTCCCGAGCTCGCGTGTGTGTGTGTCAATGTCCACACATGTAGGTATGCACATACGGTTTACAGAGTAACAGGTGTACAGAGTAACAGGTTTACAGAGTAGCGTTTTAGCAATTCTACATGTCTTTGTTATGAGTTATACATCATACTCTGTATCTAACAAGCCACTTGAGTACAGTATGCCCACTGTTACTGTCCTTCTCCAGTACCTGGGGTTATAACTGTCCCTGTTGCTGTGGGCTGGAGGCAGTAGGGGGAAGAGAGGGGAGGGGGTTAGATAGGGGGCTGGGGAGGGAACTAGCAGGTGTTCATATCCTTCTATGCTATTTATAAACCTGCTTCACTCTCCTATCACTGAGATATGGGTTGTGTACTTTGGGAGATTCATTTTGTATACTGTATTATGAAGCTAATCTGAGTCAATTCATGCCTCTTAACAGAATTGAACAGCTACACAATTTTTTGTTTCATTATATATTACATATGCACAGTTCATGGTTTCTATATGATATATTGTTGTTTTGTGATTTGACGTGTTTCTCTCTGTGTGTTCCAGAACATTGAGTTGAAAGTGGAGGTGGAGAGCTTGAAGCAGGAACTCACAGAGAAACAGGAGATTCTGGACAAGGCCTTGTGAGTAAACTACCATGTCATTGCACAGACAAATACTAGTAGTGTACAGTAGTGTACAGTTGATCTCTATATTCAGACAGAGGTAATAAATACCCCCTGTACTGTCCAGTCTGGTCCTCAGATAGATTCCTGCTGTTCACTCTTCAGACTACATCTGCCCTCAGGCCGTGAGGGTCCTGGTCTTATACTAACCCGTCTAACCCTCCCTCTGTCATGTAGACTCACCTAACAACAGCTTTAAAGCCCTTAGGAATGCCTGGTGGGGAGGGCCAGGCTCTGACATGCTTTTGAAGAGTATGAAGTGCCCTCTGTGGATAGTTGGACTAAAGATAAAGGGATAAGGAGAGATGAAGTGAGAGGGTGATAGTGAGAGAAGAGTGGTAGCCTGTCGGTAAAATGAAGGAGAGGTAGAGACAGAGTGAGAGGGTGATGGGGAGTCTCTGGGTTGTTTTGCTGAGCCATGGAGTATTTGAGCCCCAGCACCTGTCTGTAAATAGAGCAGCTGTCTGTCTCAGTGTCTCTCAGTGGTAGAAATATACCTCCTCAGATACAACATACTCTATACCACTGGTATTCTAACTTGTTCAGCAGGCACCCCATTTTTTCCACCCAAATTTTCCTCTTGAATTTCTCACAACTCCACCCCACAGCAAATCTAATGCCACAACCTTAAAATTGGTAAGTTTAGATTTTTACATGAACAAATAACCTTCAATTCATAGAATTTTAATCTCTTATTAAATTGAAAAGAAACCCATATGTACATTTACTCAATAAAATTATATTTATTTATTTTTCTCAAAAATGTATATTGTCCCATACAATAATCTGTGACGCCACGAGGGGCCGTGACCTTGACTTTGAATACCACTGCTCTATACCCTCTCATAGATCTCCCTATATAAGGTTTGTTCTAAAGTAGAACCTTCCCTCCTTCATCATCTATCTACTCTAGATATTCTTACTTTTCTAAAAAATCCATTCAAATTCATTCATCTTAATGGTTGTATTTTTTCACTGTTTGTTTTCGTTATTGTTCTCTCTATTTACAGTACTAAATGTTAGATTCAAGAATAATAGTGTTACACAACTTCTCATAGAAGTTCTCCATACCTAATTATATGAAGGAATC
The DNA here is from genome assembly GCA_030435695.1 of Brachymystax lenok tsinlingensis. Classification (NCBI taxonomy): domain Eukaryota; kingdom Metazoa; phylum Chordata; class Actinopteri; order Salmoniformes; family Salmonidae; genus Brachymystax; species Brachymystax lenok. The sequence goes on along the minus strand of CM059790.1, from coordinate 39,911,382 downwards.
AGTCTGGGAACAAATCACTAGGTTCATGGAAGTTCTCCATACCTAATTATATGAAGGAATCAGTCTGGGAACAAATCACTAGGTTCATAGAAGTTCTCCATACCTAATTATATGAAGGAATCAGTCTGGGAACAAATCACTAGGTTCATGTTTTTATTGGGGGGAGGGAAAACATTGTGGTCTCTCATCGACACACTGAAGCTCCGTTGAGCCAATCAGATCATAATTTAAATGGTGAAGAGCAGGAAGCCACTGAAGGTGCTCTTAATGTCTGAAGCACCGTAGATTCGGTAGTTTACAGAGAGACGCACCTAGACCACATCTCCCACCTATAACTCCAGGACAGCTGCATTAGATACATTCGGTAACATGCCATCGTTGTCTCCTTCATATGTGGAAGCCCTTCTCTGATCATTTTTGTACAAAAATACACCCATTTGTGGATACATATTTGTCAAGATACATGGAGCGCTGTATCTGAAGTAGTAGACTCCCCTTACTGGTGCTGTGAAGATACATGCATCAGGAAATTAATATGTATATATTCACAGGTACATTTTTCTTCAGCTGTCAATCATACAGCTGAAATGGATGCACAGGATGTAGTACCTTTAAATTGGTTGTAAGCCTTGCCGATGTTTGTGACGACTTTGCTGTAGGTCAGAGTAGTTTCATTGCTGAATGGTCCAAGTTGAATATCGTCAGTCAGAGCAGTGAAGAACGCCACCTTTGGCGTGAATATGGGTAAGAATAAACAACTAAAAGCTTAGTATTAGTAATTGCGATTAACAAGCAAATATCTTATTCTGTTATCCATTGCATCTTTTCATATGTCCATATGCTGCTGCCATTTTCAGGGAAAAGTAGGGGTATGGAGCACATTTGAACAGTTTCCCAAGGTAATACCTCCATTTCCTTTTTCTGGTACATCTACGATCCGAACTCTGGTGAACTTGAACGACTGCAAAATAACCAGCCAAAATGTCTCAGTCTCCCAGGCAACCAGCAAAACATAACACAGTACAATAGTTTAGTGCCTCAGGTTGACTTCTCATTACAGTCCTGTTAAACACTTATAATGAACATAATTGTAATGCCATGCTGAGGTCTGTAAGTTGTGATGTCGTTGTCTTATCACCTGCATTCTGTCTCTTCAGTTCCTCCACCTCTCTCTCTCACTCGCTACTTGTCAGTCTGGTCCCCATGGCTAGAACAACATTCAATCAGTATCTTTTCACAGATGAGATTGTTTGTGCTACTAATAATATAAGATATGAGACTTAATTGGTAACATTCAAACATTCGTCTCTCTCTCTCTCTCTCTCTCTCTCTCTCTCTCTCTCTCTCTCTCTCTCTCTCTCTCTCTCTCTCTCTGTCTCCCTCTCTCTGTCTCTGTCTCTCTCTCTGTCTCTCTCTCTGTCTCTGTTTCTCTCTCCCTCTCTCCCTCTCTCTCTCTCTCTGTCTCTGTCTCTGTCTCTCTCCCTCTCTCTCTCTCTCTGTGTCTCTCCCTCTCCCTCTCCCTCTGTCTCTCTCTCTCTCTCTCTCTCTCTCTCTCTCTCTGTCTCTCTGTCTCTCTCGCCCTCTCTCTCTCTCTGATTCATAAATAATCAGGGGTTAGTTCTGTGATTGTCATTAGATTTATAAAAAGAATGACTGATAGCCAAAGTGGAAAAGCAGCAACAGTCTGTTGAGAACAGCAGAGGACTGTCAGAGGACCACAATGCAGTAAAGATAAATCCTCCTCTGTTGCCTCGTTAGATGTAGAGAGCAGGGACCAAGCCTCAGTCCCAGGATTACATTATATAATACACTATCACTCTCCAGTGAGAATGGTTGTTAGATTTTAAACATTGGAGTAGTAAAATACACAGGCTACAACAAACGACACCCTGCAGTACAACAGAACAGACATCTACAGAAACGTATCATTTTTATATGAACATATGTTATGTAAATAGGTACAGGATGTGATATTTCCATTCTGCGATGTGTCTTTTATATTTCTGCTGTATCGCTGTGATCCTGTGCTCTAACAGGTTGACGTCTGAGAGCCAGACCAATCAGAATGAGGAGAAGCAGCAGCGTGGCTGTGAGGCGAGGCACCAGGAGATCAGCCACATGCAGGAGATCCTGGAAACCAAGGTCCAGCTGCTGCAGGAGGTACACTCACATATTTATACACACACTGCTGCGGTTACATTTCACTGACACTCCTCAATCCTGTTTGCATGTATCCAGTCCTCCTCCCACACCTGATAAGGTGCTTCAGTAATACTATTTTAAATATACTGTACACATCTCCCCTCCTCAAACCTGATGCATTGTGTTGTAAACAACCCTCCATAACTATATGTTAATAAACTATTGACATGGCCACTCTCCCCCTCTGCTGTCATGTTGTCAGGAGGTCCAGCTAGCACGGGCCGAGGCTGAGAAGATGGCCTCTCTGGCAGAGGAAGAGTCCCAGCGCTGCCTGGTCCTGGAAAGAGAGATGATGATGAGGATGGAAGAGGAGGATGAGGAAGAGTGTGAGGGAGGGTCACTAGGATCCAGGCTGCAGAAGGAGGTCTTGGCAGAGAAGGGGAGGTGAGGACGCAAGACAGGTGGTGACTGAGGCATGACTGGCATGTCAGTGTGGTGTTTCTCTCAGAGTAATGTGTGGCTTTAATACAAGAGACTTCCTCTACTGCCTACCGGTCGTATTATACAGCTGAGAATGTCTGGCACTCACATTAGTATTGACATTGACATTGACATTGGTAGGCCTATTAGCAGTGGCATTGGCATTGGTAGGCCTATTAGCATTGGCATTGACATTGGTAGGCCTATTAGCATTGGTATTGACATTGTTAGGCCTATTAGCATTGGCATTGGCATTGGTAGGCCTATTAGCATTGGCATTGACATTGGTAGGCCTATTAGCATTGGTTGGCCTATTAGCATTGGCATTGACATTGGTAGGCCTATTAGCATTGGTATTGACATTGTTAGGCCTATTAGCATTGGTATTGACATTGGTAGGCCTATTAGCATTGGTATTGACATTGTTAGGCCTATTAGCATTGGTATTGACATTGGTAGGCTTATTAGCATTGGTAGGTCTATTAGCAATGGCATTGACATTGGTAGGCATATTAGCATTGGTATTGACATTGTTAGGCCTATTAGCATTGGCATGACATTGGTAGGCCTATTAGCATTGGTATTGACATTGTTAGGCCTATTAGCATTGGTATTGACATTGTTAGGCCTATTAGCATTGGTATTGACATTGGTACGCCTACTAGCATTGGTAGGTCTATTAGCAATGGCATTGATTCACATTGACTTTGACAATGACATTGTCATTCACACACTGATAAGAATGACAATGCCAGAGTCGTGCCCAACATACTGTCCTCTACTGATCCAGGGGTATGGGATCACATATCAGTCCAAGAGGTGGTGCAGTACAGTACTTGCTTCATGAGGAGCTTCAGCCCAACCGTCATAAAACATACACACTCTCTCTCCCTCTCAGAGTAATAGAGGAGCTGACTGAGGAGAGGAGGTTGCTGAGCCACAGGGTCGGAGAGCTGGAGGTCAGAGTTCACGACCTCTCCTCTTCCCTCCAGAAGAAAGACAGGGATGCAGAGGTAAACAAAACCCCACAAACCCCACAAACCCCACAATTGAAGTGGGATCAAATCAAACTGGGTCACATAGAGTACACAACTACTGTATATATCTGGTATAAACAACCCATCAGCATCTCTCTCTCTCTCTCATACCATAGAGTACACAACTACTGTATATATCTGGTATAAACAACCCATCAGCATCTCTCTCTCTCTCATAACATAGAGTACACAACTACTGTATATATCTGGTATAAACAACCCATCAGCATCTCTCTCTCTCTCTCATACCATAGAGTACACAACTACTGTATATATCTGGTATAAACAACCCATCAGCATCTCTCTCTCTCTCTCATACCATAGAGTACACAACTACTGTATATATCTGGTATAAACAACCCATCAGCATCTCTCTCTCTCTCTCATACCATAGAGTACACAACTACTGTATATATCTGGTATAAACAACCCATCAGCATCTCTCTCTCTCTCTCTCTCTCTCTCTCTCTCTCTCTCTCTCTCTCTCTCTCTCTCTCTCTCTCTCTCTCTCTCTCATACCATAGAATACACAACTACTGTATTTATCTGGTATAAACAACCCATCAGCATCTCTCTCTCTCTCTCATACCATAGAGTACACAACTACTGTATATATCTGGTATAAACAACCCATCAGCATCTCTCTCTCTCTCTCTCTCTCTCTCTCTCTCTCTCTCTCTCTCTCTCTCTCTCTCTCTCTCTCTCTCTCTCTCTCCATACCATTCATTTACAGTTCATGATAAACAGTATTTACTACAGAAACAGATGCTACACACATCTTCTCACAAATCCTAACCGGTCCACAAATATGAAGCCGGGTGACATTTAGTTTTATGACTGGGGGCCTAGTACTGGTTTGGATATTTGATCGGTCACGCGAGGGCCAAATCTACTGTGCTCACAGCTATCCATTGAGATATGCGTCACACTCTTCACTGGTTAGCCATACCTCTCCTCCCCCCGGTCCCCTTACCTCCCCCATCCCAATTGCAAGAACGGCTGAACCCAGATGGTTGAGATACCGTTACCATATCTGTCCTGTATTTCTCATCACAAGGCTAGCGCACCTCATCACAAGGCTCGGCTAGCACACCTCATCACAAGGCTCGGCTAGCACACCTCATCACAGCACACTGCTTGCACACCTCATCACAAGACTAGGCTAGGCTAGCACACCTCCTCACAAGGCTAGGCTAGCACACCTCATCACAAGATTAGGCTAGCACACCTCATTGCTAGGATAGCACATCTCATCGCTCGGCTAGGCTAGCACATCTCATCACAAGGCTAGCACACCTCGTCACAAGCCTGACTAACACACCTCAGCACCACCATGATATGGAGAATCACAAATGGACTTTATAGATTGTATGCAGCAGGACTCACATGAGTGCCTCCATGTCTATTTTTAATCCTAGATTGTAGTAGGATAGTGGAAATCTATGATATCCTGATAAGAAAATGTGGCCCTTTTCTCAGAACGTCATGCAATGCAATCCTGTCATTCATATATTTGTTTCACAGTTTTGTGAGGAACATTAGATTGAGTGTGATGACCACCCTTGTTGTCCACAGTTGCTGCGGGGTGAGATGAGTCGGAAGAAGAGCTGTGTCCAGCAGGAGATGCAGGTATGTGGGGCAGAAATACTGTCATCCAATCCTGTGTCTGTTGTGGGACTCTGAAGGGTTATGATTCCACTGGATTGACATATGCTTTTGGAGCGTAACATGCACACACACAGAGACAGGAACACTGGGGAAGTGGGCTGTAGTAAATTATGATAAACTGAAGTTTGCGAGATGAGGGATGGAATTCAAGGCCTGTAGCCAGCGTTGCCCAGACCAGTGTTTGATAGCAAGGCAATGGTATGTGAGAACCGTGCTAACCACTCCATGCTCCCTGCAGGGACAAATGGTCGGAGGTTGCCCTCTGTTGGAACCCAATGCAAACTGCATGAAAAATAGAGGATATATTGCATACACACATATTTACACATGGTACTGAGGGGAGAACTGCTCATAATAATGTCCGGAACAGAGCTAATGGAATGGCATCAAACACCTGGAAACCATGTGTTTAATGTATTTGATACCATTCCACTGACTCCGCTCCAGTCATTACCATGAGCCCGTCCTCCCCCATTAAGGTGCCACAGACACACATGCTGTTACACAAATGCATAAGGATCACAATGCTGGGTGCATTTGGGTCACTCAGAAATATTGTTGAACATTAAAATCTCTCCCTCTACAGTATTGAATTGATTCAGCTGTATTATACAATCTTGCTTGTTGCCAAGGCACTGTGAGAAAATGATCCAATGCTGTCTGGTTAGGTTGTAATGGAACTTGCATTCCATATTGAAATGTCTTCTTCTACAGTATTCTATTCTTCTATTCCTGTTTACTTGCATCATGTGTTACAGCTAATCAAAAAGATGGGGTCATGTTGATGTAAATGTGTCACATATACACACACACACACACACACACACACACACACACACACGCACCATTATTTCAAAGGTTAAACTGGGTCTCCTAACTCACGGCAGCTATAATTACAATCACATTACAGTCTGGCACTTCAGTCTTTTAAAAGGCCATGATGTAAGTGAATTTTAATTACGGAAGGAATGAATCGGTTGTTTACATGGCACACCAACAAAAGAGACACCCGGAAAGGGAAATGTATTTAGTCACCCTTCCTTGACTCTCTTTATTTCTGTCACTTCCAGAGAAATGAACAGTGGAGTAATGACTAAAGAGACGTTGTTATTCCCACTGATTAGGATTAATAGAGTTTTGATTGCGTTGATCGTTAGGGTCGATCGCTGTTATGATGTCTTGTCTCCAGGATTAATTTATTAGAGCTTTTTGGGTGACAAATGTACATTAGAGGTTAGTACACTTGAGTTCCCAAAGGTCTCCACCCTCTGGAGAAAACAAATCAGGACTGATCATTTTACTTCAACATAAACAACACTCGTAATGAAAGATAGGGTGCTGGGTGGGGAAGAGTCATGCTCTTACTGCACGGGAAAGCCTAGGGGTTCTGAGAGGCAGGATTTAGGCTAAACTCACTTCAGTGCATCACACAGTATTATGTGATTGGTAGGTAGCAGGGACCCTCTTCCGCTTATCCCTCCTTGTTTTTGGCTGACGTGAGGGCCTCCGTGTGAAGGCCGAAAGCCTGGGTGCTGCTGGGAAATTCCTGCCTCAGGGTACAGATGAACTCATTCTAACGTAGTAACCTATGACTTCAGCAGAGTGGAAAGACACGTTTCAAGTAAATGAACATGAAATGGTGGCCTAATTCTAAGTTTCAAGCACACAGTGACACCCGCACACACACACACACACACACGCACACACACACAGTTGCACAGCTTAGAAGATAACTAACAGATACTGACCATCTCCATAGGCATACTTTTTAGGCCTATAGTAATTTCCACCTTATCTATCTTATGAATATCTATAAATTGTGGCAGGAGGATCTAAAGGAATAATAATATAAATGTATTTGGGAGGAAAGTATATATGGTTTAATGGTTACATAATGTGATGTTTTTAGACTGTCAGACAGGCAGGCAGGCCTTATGCCCAGGAGAAATCTATCATCCCTGTTTCAGTGAAATGGTACCTTCCAGTGCAGCCTGGTCTCATAGACTAGACGTAACATAGTACATGTAGATCCGTTACATTTGGTATGGATACATAAAACATAAGGTTACTTGAGGTCAGAGTGGATGAATGAGTGTATAACGCAAATGTCTAGCAACCCAAAAGTTGCGTGTTTGAATCTCATTACGGACAACTTTAGAATGATGGCTAATTAGCAACATTGCAAGTACCTACTACTTTTAGCTACTTTGCAACTACTTAGCATGTTAGATAACCCTTCCCCTAATCTTAACCCTTTAACCTAACTCCTAACCTTAACCCTAACCTAGCTAACGTTATCCAGCTAACTATGTTAGCGTTAGCCACTTAGCTAATGTTAGCAGCACCAAATTGGAATTCGTAACATATCATACCTTTTGGAAATTGACATGTTGTACATTTAGCAATTTTCGTAAAATATTGTAACAAATAGAATTTCGTAACATATACGATTTGGAATTGCAAAATAATACATACATATGAAACATAGCATATCATACTAAATGGAGTAGTCCCTGATTTAACGTACAGAATAATACGAAATGCTCTGAGACTAGGTTGTCCAGTGTGGCTGAATCTCTGTCAATGTTTCTATCTCGCCCTGTTCGGTAGCCTATTTAGGCTAATAAACTATGTACGTTAAAACCCGTGGAAACCAAACCTCCCGTTCCATCCTCATCACACCGTCCAGTGAACTGCTATCATGGAGCCGAAAAATAACGGGACAGCGATGTATTTTTGATAAGGACGTCTCTGCTACCGTCTTTTCGTTTCGGGTGGTGAATTCCGTGTTCGTGTCGGATTAGCGGCGATGAGACAGTGGAACTGTCATTTTGTTGTCTTGGATTAGCACTGTTAGAAAATATGAGATTACATCGGCATTTTGGCAGTGAAACAAAAATAGCCTGACAAATTTTGTTTGATTCTGTAACCAGCAGGTTTGATTTAATGTACCTATCAGCTTGATTACATTTTGTATCATTGACGAACTGAAAGTGCTGCAGCCCTTGCCGCAGACAGTGACATTGTTACAACGACAATGACACTGGATTTTTATCTGCGCTCATCACAAATGAAAGACGTCTCTTCCTTATTATATTCTCTATTGACTATGTTTGATTAAAGTCTATATTCTTTAGATGACATTGAATAGAAGTCATCGCGCTAATATAGAAATTATTGCGCCCTTTCAAAGCACTGCAATGCGATGGTATACCCGTTTCTGTAATGCGTTCTTCATCGAGGGTGCAACAACGATGAGTTTTTACCAACATCAATATGGCACAATGCACTGGTTTATGTATTAGGCTAATATTGCCCTGTTTATTTTGAAGATAACTTTTTTAATACATTTAGGTATTTTATTAGGATCCCCATTAGTTGTTGCGAAAGAAGCACATTGAAGAAAACTACATGAACATTGCACAGCGAAATCATTTCAATCAACTGGTTTATTGATATTCAACCTGTTGGTACCAGACACTTTATTTTATTGTCTGAGAAATCTGAACAGACACAACCCCCAGTAAAACTGAGAGCAGAAATTATCTGTGATGTTGGACATCAAAATGAAGGAGGTGTGTCGGATCTGTGCCCGCGAGCTCTGCGGTAACCAACGGCGATGGATCTTCCATCCGGCCTCCAAACTCAACCTGCAGGTGCTGCTGTCCCACGCCCTGGGCAGAGAGCTGACCCGCGACGGCCGTGGGGAGTTCGCCTGCTCCAAGTGTACCTTCATGCTGGACCGCATGTACCGTTTCGACACAGTGATCGCCCGTGTGGAGGCCCTGTCTCTGGAGCGCCTGCACAAGCTGCTGCAGGAGAAGGACCGGCTTAGACAGTGTATAGGAGGCCTGTACCGGAAGAACAATACTCAGGACCAGACCCGGGATCAGACTGGGATGGAGATGCGGCTGGGGGGTACTGGGGAAGGAGAGACAGAGGGTGGTGGGCAGTCTGAGGGTGACTCCCCTGTAGTGGACCTCTCAGCCCTGCAGGAGGCCAGGTACAGCGCCCTGCTCCAGGACGACCTGGCCTACTCTGTGTACGAGTCCTGGGCCGACCACGAGGACCAGCAGAGCCCAGCCCCAGACCCCCAGCACCACACCCAACATCATCACCCTCAGTGCACAGGATCGGAGGCTCTCTCTGGGCATCGCTCCAGGCGGTGCAGGGGATGCGCTGCTCTCCGTGTGGCCGACTCTGACTACGAGGCTGTGTGTAAGGTCCCTCGGCGGGTGGGCAGGAGGAGCACGTCTTGTGGACCCTCTACCCGGTACTCAGGCAGCACCATGGGGGGCGAAGAGACCTCCACAGGGTCAGAGTCCACGCCTGTCCCCTCCGAGTCCCCTCCCATGGAACCAGAGAGCGACAGGACGCTGTGTGATGGGGACCCAGAGAGGATGACCCTCAGCCCGGGCACGTCGGTTGAATCTCTGGACACAGCTGTTGACGTGGCTCGGCCCTGCGCCACCCACCGAGAGGAAGAGGAGAGAGAGAGAGGAGAGAAGGACCCAGGGAGAGTTCAGAGGAGGGCCCCCCACCTCCAGTGGGATGAGGCTCCCAGGGACAAGTCAGTCTCTGGATTGACCCTGGAGCTGGCGCTAAGTCTAGTGAGGAACTGGGAGTACAGACCTCTAAAGTCCCCTAAAGGCAGCAAGCTCCCTATCCTAGTTAAACCCAAACTGGAGATGGGTCTCCCCCAGTCCCTCAGGACCCCAGACTATGAGCTCTACTCCCACCCTGCCATCCCAGATCTGGTGACCCCCAGCAGTCAGCAGGAGCTGCAGACAGAGCTGTCAGCGATGGAGGAGCAGTGGCTGGATGACTATGTGCAGTGTGGGCCCTTCCGCTTCCAGCAGGTAGCTAGCAGGACAACCACCAGCCCCAGGCTCTTAGGCCAGACACACTGGAACTACCAAGCCCAGATGAAGGAGCTTGGATTGGAGAGGAGATCAGCTTCTATAGGCCTGGCCCTGTATAGAGCTTAATTCTGCCAGTTTTCCCCTAGATTTGTAGAATGTCCACATAGTCTGTGATATTGCAGTTGAGAGGGATCCTCTCCAGCTAATCTGGAGTTTCTATTTCTATTATGCAATATGAATGAACAAGGCCAAGGCTTTTGGCCGTATTTGATTGGCTTTTTTAGTCATCCCATTAGCCATCCGCCAATCACACAGCTGAACACAGCTGGCCCCTTGATTACCACTCTCATCGCTATCCTAGCAACATGGCCGTAGCCATGGCAGCGGTTGCTATATGAATAACGATGCCTCGTGTTAGACAGGCTTTTTGTCATGTTAATAGTTAGCCATTTGCTGGCCTCGTCTGTCAGGCTCATAGTGTAGACATACACTACCGTTCAAAAGTTTGGGGTCATTTAGAAATGTCCTTGTTTTTTAAAGAAAATCTAATTTTTTGGCAATTAAAATAACGTCAAATTGATCAGAAATACAGTGTAGACATAGTTAATGTTGTAAATTACTATTGTAGCTGGAAACGTCATATTTTTTATGGAATATCTACGTAGGTGTACAGAGGCCCATTATTAGTAACCTGTGTTCCAATGGCACGTTGTGTTAGCTAATCCAAGTTTATTTTAAAAGGCTAATTGAACATTAGAAAACCCTGAGTGTCTAGTTTGAGAAACAGACGCCTCACAAGTCCTCAACTGGCAGCTTCATTAAATAGTACCGGCAAAACCCCAGTCTCAACGTTGACAGTGAAGAGGCGACTCCGGGATGCTGGCCTTCTAGGCAGAGTTCCTATTTCCAGTGTCTGTGTTCTTTTGCCCATCTTAATCTTTTCTTTTTATTGGCCAGTCTGAGATATGGCTTTTTCTTTGCAACTCTGCCTAGAAGGCCAGCATCCCGCAGTCGCCTCTTCACTGTTGACATTGAGACTGGTGTTTTGTGGGTACTATTTAATGAAGCTGCCAGTTGAGGACTTGTGAGGTGTCTGTTTCTCAAACTAGACACTCTAATGTACTTGTCCTCTTGCTCAGTTGTGCACTGGGGCCTCCCACTCCTCTTTCTATTCTGTTTAGAGCCAGTTTGCGCTGTTCTGTGAAGGGAGTAGTACCCAGCGTTGTACGAGATCTTCAGTTTCTTGGCAATTTCTCGCATGGAATAGCCTTCATTTCTCAGAACAAGAATAGACCGACGAGTTTCAGAAGAAAGTTCTTTGTTTATGGCCATTTTGAGCCTGTAATCGAACCCACAAATGCTGATGCTCCAGATACTCAACTAGTCTAAAGAAGGCCAGTTTTATTGCTTCTTTAATCAGAACAACAGTTTTCAGCTTTGATAATATAATTGCAAAATAGTTTTCTAATGGTCAATTAGTCTTTTAAAATGATAAACTTGGATTAGCTAACACAACGTGCCATTGGAACACAGGAGTGATGGTTGCTGATAATGGGCTTCTGTACGCCTATGTAGATATTCCATAAAAAATCTGCCGTTTCCAGCTACAATAGTAATTTACAACATTAACAATGTCTACACTGTATTTCTGATCAATTTGATGTTATTTTAATGGCCAATGTGATTTTCTTTAAAACACAAGGACATTTCTAAGTGACCCCAAACGTTTGAACGGTAGTGTATATCTTGGAATGAGTCTACCCATACTGTGAAGTAATGGCCTGTTGATAAGCATGACTCAGGGAGTTTACTGGGTGTTGATTCACTAAGCCCATGGAACAGCATCCAGTCATTAGAGCCCAGTTTAAGTCCTCTGTGTGTGTGTGTCCTACCTGTAAGGAGTTTATAGGACAGCATGTGGGAGCGGATCGTATCACGCATATCCCAGGTGATAGAAGATTGGCTGATCCTGGAAATTAAATGACAAAGACAATCTAGTTATTTTCCCATTATTGACTATTAGAGACCATACAGACCAAAATAGTCCCTCACAATCATAAAGATAGCCCTTGTTAGATGTAACCCTGGAGTTGTGGTTGATTTGAAACCCCGACAGGCTGGGTGGTTGTACAGATCAATCTGTATCTGTACATCTGAAAAACAACAAACAGGAAGTAAACGCCACACTGCCGTGGAAACGGGGACTTCTTTCTCAGGAAGTGATCGAGCAGTGAGCTAGCTGACCTCATCACTTTCCACTCTCACACACAACTGCATGGGAAGTGTGTGTGTGGGTCAATCTGTATATCTATTGTATTAACCTGAACCTCTGTGTGTTCTGGTGTGTTTCAGAAGCTTCTAGATGAGCAGCAAGGCCAGCTGTCCCAGTATGAGAGTGCTGCAGTTCACTGTGTTAGTGAGCTCCAGAAGGCCCAGCTCCAGGTCCACTCTCTACAGGCCAAGATCAGAGAGAGCGAGGCCGGGAACCAGGTACCACTTCCCCCTCAGACACTCAACATTTCTGTAGGTCTTCCTATTTTTACATTACTGGACCATAGCAGACAGGGTGGATTATGTATTCAATGTTTAAAGAAATAAAACCAAAATCAAACATTTAAATTAAAGGCTTGCTTCTAGAGTATTTCTAAACATGATAACATAATTTGTGAACGGTTATATTCTATATAATGTTTAGCCTGACTCTGACGTGTCCGGGACTGTGTAGAAACTGCAGGTGCGACTGGGGGACATGGAGTGTGAGCTGCGCTTTGTCAGAGAGGAGGCACAGAGACAGGAACGAAACGTCCTCAACCTCACTGACACTGTCAACAGCAAGGACACTGAGGTATGGAAGGATGGAGAGAGAGAGAGAGGTTTTCAAAAAGTGAGAGTGAGAGAGACAGAAAATTCTGAAAATTAGACACAGAGAAATACAGAGGCACACAAGAAGAGACATTGACAAAAAGTACACAGAGGATTCTGCATGTATTTCTTTCCACTGATGAACAATAGGTTACTTATAAGATACTTGTGTTTTGTGTGTGTCTCTCTCAGGCAGCAGAGTTGTACCGAGTCATAGAGGAACAGAACGACATGCTGTGTTCTCTCAAAGAGCTGGCCAACAGAAACCAGGTCCAGACGCTACAGGTAAATCACATTAAAATGGTCTGAATAAAATCTGCAGCTGATGCTATGAGGCGTTCTCCCATCAGCAGCCTCCTGTGGTATACAGTATGCAGTAATCGGAAAACACCCACTATTTTCTAATGACAATGGGTTATGTTCACTCTCTGGCTTTCCCTCTACCCCACCCTCTCATCTCCTCTCTCCTTCTCATCTCGGGTGCAGGTGTCTGGGGCTGAGTCAGTGCGAGGGCAGGGGAAGGTGCTGGCCCTCCAGGGCTCTCTGTTCCAGGCCCAGCTGGAGCTGCAGGCAGGCCAGAGGGCCCAGCGTCAGGCTACCAGGAAGGAGGAGGACCAGACCAGAGCCCTGATCCGGCTGGAGCAAGACCTGCAGGGGGCCATGGAGCACAGACACAGCACTGACAGACACAACCAGGTTGGTGCATTTGCTTGTGTGTTAACATGTGTTTTTGTATGAGACTGACTGTGTGATGCTACCTGTCTCTAGGACTTGCATCTAGTGCTGGAGAAAGTTCGCTCAGAGCTGCAGCAGAGAAAGGAACAGCTGAATGAAAAGGAGGGAGAGAGACTGAGAGAGGAGGAGGACATGGAGAAGACCATCAGAGAGATGAGGACCTCGCTTCAGAGCAAAGAGCAACTTGTGCAGGTCAGAAACACAGAGAGACACACACACACACACACACACACACACACACACACAGCTTTCCTCACACAACCCTGTCTCTGTCTCTCAGGAGTACTCAGAGTTGTTGGACCAGCAACAGGGACCCAGGGAGAAGAGGGATTTTCTCCTCTCCAAACTGAAAGAACGCATCAAGGAGAGGGACAGAGCACTGGAGGTGAGATACATACACTACCAGAGTTGAACCCCTAAGAACATGTACTACAGCTGTTACATCAAACTCATGGTGCAGCAGGGCATGATAGCAGTGTCATGTATGGTGTTGATTGACAGCTGTGTTCCCATAGAGATGCAGTATATTGTTCTGTTTTCTGATGTTCAGCGAGCGGTGGATGAGAAGTTCCGCTGTGTGGAGGAGAAGGAGGGAGAAATACGGCGGCTACAGCTGCTGCTCAGAGAGAAGGAGAGAGACCTGGAGAGACAACGCTGTGTACTGTCCAACAACGAAGAGACCATCATGGTACTGATGAACACAAACACACACAGACACTATTATAAACACATGCACACGCACAGTCATACACGCACACACAATTCTTTCTATCTTTCTCTGTGTGTGTGTCTGTGTTAGAGTCTGGAGGTGCTGGTGCGTGGGAAGGGTCTGGAGCAGGAGCAGGTGTGTGAGGCATGGAGGAGTGTACAGAGCCATCATGCGGACAGTGAGGAGAGACACACCCGCAGCTTGAGAGAGAGGGATGCACTCATCAGCCAGCTACAGAACGCCCTGCACACACGCACCAAGGAGGCTGAGGTAAGACACTATACCCTGGCCACAGTATAACCTGGCCACAGTATACCCTGGCCACAGTATAACCTGGCCACAGTATAACCTGGCCACAGTATACCCTGGCCACAGTATACCCTATACCCTGTATACCCTATACTCTGGCCACAGTATACCCTGGACACAGTATAACCTGGACACCCTATACCCTGGCCACAGTATAACCTGGACACAGTATACCCTATACTCTGGCCACAGTATAACCTGGCCACAGTATACACTGGCCACAGTATACACTGGACACAGTATACACTGGACACAGTATACACTGGCCACAGTATACACTGGCCACAGTATAACCTGGACACAGTATAACCTGGACACAGTATACCCTGGCCACAGTATACCCTGGCCACAGTATGCACTGGCCACAGTATAACCTGGACACAGTATACCCTATACTCTGGCCACAGTATAACCTGGCCACAGTATAACCTGGACACAGTATACCCTGGCCACAGTATACCCTGGCCACAGTATAACCTGGCCACAGTATACTCTGGACACAGTATAACCTGGACACAGTATAACCTGGACACAGTATAACCTGTACACAGTATAAACTGGCCACATTATACCCTGGACACAGTATTTGAAAGAGGAATAAGGATTGGTGCTTATCTGTCGAATGAACAGAATATTTAAAACTCTTTCTCCGTGATTCTTCACACTACAATTATTACATTATATATATTTTTTCTCTGCCTCTCTCTCTCTCTCCCTCTATTCTCCCTCTCCTCCCAGGACCTGACTGGAGCCTTGCTAGGTAAGGTGAAGGCAGGTCCTAGTGAGGTGGTGGAGGAGCTGAAGGCTCGCCTCTCTCTGAAGGAGAAACTGTTCCAGGAACTGCTATCCGACCGTAGCCGCCAGGCCCAGGAGCACCACACACTGGTTCAGGACCTGCTCAACACCATCAGCACCAGGGACCAGTACATCCAGGTAATCCAACCCAACTGACCTGGTCTTCCAGTTCCCCAGTACAGAAGAGAGGGGGAGAGAGAGACTTTTTTCCATTGATTCAGATCTTTTAATCCACCAAAATCTCCATCCTGCCCCTCCCCCTCTCTCATCCAGGACTCAGCAGGTCGTCTGGGTGAGGTGATGAGTGAGCAGACTGAACGTCTCCAGGAGCTCCGCAGACAGCTAACTTCTGGCTCACAGGCCTGCGGGTCTCAGCTAGGCCTCCAGGGTCCAGACTTCCAGAGGACCAGCCAGAACTTCCAGGCCCTGCAGGAGGAGCTGCGTCTGGCCCTGAGGAGAGAGAGGGAGGCCCAGGCTGAGCTCACAGCCCTCAGGACCATGGCAGGCCAGATAGACAGGCCAGTCGACAGGCAGGCAGAGTTTGGAGGTGGGCATCAGAGAAACATGGGGCTCTGTCTGTAGTGGCACCTTCTGGGCTACAGGGGGCAGCACTGTCTTCTCTTCTAATACAGTTTGGGTTTACTAATGTGTCTGCTAACATGGGTGTCTTGGTTCTCGGGTGATGATGCTAACCATAGTTAAGACTAGGCAGTATCTGCAAGACAATGTTATTTATATATTAGTTAATTGATTTTTATATTTGCAATTATAAATGTTGATGTTTTAATTGTGTTATGTATTAGTTTTTCTGTATAGTAGCTTGTGTGTCAAACACTTCTCTGAATGTATAACTGGTATACAGAGAAACAGAGAGGGAAGGTAGCAGTTATGTTTTCATGCATAACATGAGATTTTTAACTTTGTATGATAGTGTGTGTTTTAAAGTTATGTCATTACTTTTTCTATTTATACTAATAATATGTGTGTGCCTTTGCATGTTCAGCTGCATGTACCATGGTGGTTATACTATGTGCCATGGTGGTTATACTATATACCATGTAATGGTATTGTGTTTATATACCAGTCTCTGCAACTCCGATTTATATAAATATCAAACAATGACTGCCGTCTGAAATGTCTGCTGCAAGTGGATTATAAATTGTTAGCTTTTGCCAGAGTACAGTACATTTTAACAGCCATAAATGAAACATTGTTTGAATGTCACACTATAAGGAACACAGTATGTTCTGGATGACACATATAATCCTCTCCTGGACTAGAGGTATGTTTCATATTCATCCTTTCTCCCAGAGACATTACCCAACATGTTTGTCTCTAAAAGAGAAACCATCTGATAACTCGGCAGAAGCTGCTTTTCCTACAGTCTGCCACCTGAGTCACAAGCACAGTAAGATCCTTATCACTAGAGCACAGTAAGATCCTTATCACTAGAGCACGGTAAGATCCTTATCACTAGAGCACAGTAAGATCCTTATCACTAGAGCACGGTAAGATCCTTATCACTAGAGCACAGTAAGATCCTTATCACTAGAGCACGGTAAGATCCTTATCACTAGAGCACAGTAAGATCCTTATCACTAGAGCACAGTAAGATCCTTATCACTAGAGCACAGTAAACACCCTGACTACCATGATGTTGACAAGCTTAATAAACAAACGGGTGTTCTGTTGGATTTATATGGTGTTTATGGTTCAGCTGTCCCTCCCTCCCTGACTTACTCCATAAACATTGTCTACATGGGTTGTAAACTGGTCATAAACACATATACACAGTATAAGTCAACAGTTTGGACACACCTACTCATTTAAGGTTTTTTTTATTGTTACAATTTTCTACATTGTAGAATAATAGTGAAGACATCAAACTATGAAATAACACACATGGAATCATGTATTAACCAAAAAAGTGTTAAACAAATTTTATATTTGTGATTCTTCAAAGTAGCCACCCTTTGCCTTGATGACAGCTTTGCACACTCTTGGCATTCTCAACCAGCTTCATGAGGTATTCACCTGGAATACTACATATGTGTTATTTCATAGTTTTGTTGTCTTCACTATTATTCTACAATGTACAAAAATTGTCCAAATAAAGAAAAACCCTTGAATGAGTAGTGCGTTCAAACTGTTGACTGGTACTGTATGCAGCTAATTTGTAGATATAGGGCATGGTACCCTAGAAATACATTGTGTAGATATAGGGCATGGTACCCTAGAAATACATTGTGTAGATATAGGGCATGGTACCCTAGAAATACATTGTGTAGATATAGGGCATGGTACCCTAGAAATACATTGTGTAGATATAGGGCATGGTACCCTAGAAATACATTGTATAGATATTGGGCATGGTACCCTAGAAATACATTGTGTAGATATAGGGCATGGTACCCTAGAAATACATTGTGTAGATATAGGGCATGGTACCCTAGAAATACATTGTGTGAGTGCATGACTGCATATAACAGTAACATATACACAAAATCCTCCCAATTTCAACAGTAAAATGCTTCAATTGCATTACTTTGATTTTTTGAAGGGCAATGGACATTACATAGAAACTGTTAGGGGTAGACTTTCCTAGCTGCATGGAGACACATGCCAGTCAGATCTCTAATCCTCAGAGCCCTGCTAGACCCAATGAGAAGAGTGATGCCTCCTGCTGGCCATACCTCTCCTTAATGCCTGTTCCACCGCATAGCATCTGTGAAAATAATCTATTGAGTATTGTATCACTCAAGAATGTATCACTCGGCTGTCTAACAGTACAAGATTACAGCCATCTAGGGCTTAGACATATGCTTTTGAATGGGCTTCTATTTGAATAGAGTACGTTCCTTAAATCCAATCTTTGTCAAGTGGACACTGAACAGATTACACAGAGATCTAGACACAATTATGGACTCTACTATATTGCTCCAATGATGCCGTATCCTTTTTAGTATGTGCATTCTGCACAGTTTTATGCATTTAATACTCTGCCCTGGTCAATTACACTTGTCCACAGGAGGTTGGTGGCACCTTAATTGGGGAGAACACGCTTGTGATAATGGCTGGAGCAGAATCAGTAGGGAATGGTATCAAATACATCAAACACATGGTTTCCAAGTGTTTGATGCCATTCCATTCGCTCCGTCCGTTCCGGACATTATTATGAGCCGTTCTCCCCTCAGCAGCTTTCACTGCACTTGTCACATTATCTATTACCTATATAAAATACAGAAACCTTTAGATTTGATCAATGCAACATTCTGATGATATTAGAGTTAAAAGCATGGAGTGTTCTGGGACCTACTGTACGTACAGTAAACCAAAGAGATCTGCTCGTCCCAAGGCTAATATTTGACCAATGATGTATATATACACTAGATGACTCACAGGGGGCACTGTATTGAAGCCACCGTGCCTCCATCTTGGAACTCCTCCACCATTGTAAAACACATTTTGGAAGCTATAGAAATCCATTTATTAATGTCTACATTAGTTTTTGCCACGTTAATTCTATTACAGACTCCTTAATGCATACTGTTAAATTATATTATGTGAGCTTTGTTTAAAAAAATGTATGAAAACATTTTCCTTAAAGCTGCAATATGTAACCTATTGGACGACTCGAACAAATAGAAGTTATAGATCTGTCATTCTCATTGAAAGGAAGTCTAAGAAGTGGTAGATCTGTTCTATTTGCGCTATTTCTATGCTTCCCTTTCTTAAGTTTTGTTTTTGTGTCTTTTACTTAGAGTTTTGTACACAAGCTTCAAACAGCTGAAAATACAATATTTTGGGTTTTCAATATATATTTCAGTGTTTTAGATGGTAAAATGATTCTCTACATTCTTTATGCTTGTTTTGTCACATAAACTGAAATTAGGCGAACTATTAGAATTTCAGCAACCAGGAAATGGGGAAATGATTTCTGCATAGTGCACCTTTAAAGTATATATATATCTTTAAGTGCTACTGTTACTTTCCCCACTACAACAACAACAACAACAACATTTAAATACATGTCATTTTGTCCTTGAAACATTTCATTGAAATACTGTAGAATTCCATTCGTTCCAATGGCTGGTGGCTTCAAAGCCTCTCATTGGCCAATACATAGCATAAGCAATCTAGGGTTTATGTACATCATTGTATTTTAACTGTAAAGAAAAGATAACTGTAGAACTACTAATATATGTAAAACTACTCCAATAGCCTTGCAGGATAGACGTTAAATCCTCTCCTAGCCCTTTAGTCTATGACACCTCAGGCTGTTACTCCACAGAGCTGTGTCTGTAAGATTGTATTTACTGTAAGTGGTTATCTACTCTTACAGTGTATCTTACTGTTTATCTGCCCATACATTAGTATAACCCAGTCCAGAGAAATAGATTCCCTCAATGGTCATTTCTGAGCTGCTCTGTTTAGAGTTTCTCTTCCTGTCTTTATATATACACTAGATGACTGCAAGGGGGCACCTTTTTGGAAGCCACCGCATCTCCATCTTGGAACTCCTCCACCGTTGTAAAACATAAAGACAGGAAGAGAAGCTCTAAACAGAGAAGCTTAGAAATCACCTCTGAGGGAGGAAGGGGGTTTTAAGGGTGACCACCACCATTACTGATTGTAAGAATAATCTTTTGTTGATGCGTTTCACTTCAGTTTCTGTTTTATTTTTGGTGGAAATACTATTTGGTGGAAAGACTTTGACATACAGAAAGGCCAGGATTGGGGGAGATCATGTATGATGTGTGAAAACATACAGTATAGAAAGGTTGTTGTATTGTACTCTGGCAAAAGCAAGAAGTGTCAAGGATTTGTATGTTTTTATCGATCTGTTGCCAAATACAAAAGAGTTGCGCTCTTTGTCACTGTGACATTTTCTTTTCAGAACTTGTGTGTATGTTTCTGCTGAAGCTAAGAACTGTGTTCTGTGTTCTGTTTACAGAATTCAGCTCAGAGGAAGAGGATGATGTCAACAGTGACTATGCAGACAGCATGGAGGAAGAGGAGTCCAAACTGACAGCCCAAACCCTAGCCACAATGCAGGTAGGCCATACAATAATGCTTTTTTAAAATTGTCACATACACCAGATAGGTGCAGTGAAATATGCTGTTTTACAGGGTCATCGTAGTACGGCACCGCTGGAGAAAATTAGAGTTAAGTGCCTTGCTCAAGGACACATCGACAGATTTTTCACCTTGTCAGTTTGGATATTCAAACCAGCAACCTTTCAGTCAATGGCTCAATGCTCTAACCACTAGTCTACCTGCCGCCCTGCTTTAGCTAACCTAGAATATTGAAATAGTGGTAGATTATTTTGTCCTAATCATATCACATTGAGTCTTTACTAACCGCTACTCATATTTTAGTTATCAACATACTGTGGTGATCTTGCACGCTCATCTCTCGCTCTCTCTCCTCTCTCCTCAAATCAGAACCCAGAGCTTCATGGAGGACCTGGGAAAGGGAAGCTATCCCAGGATCCTGTGGGAGAGGGCCAGGGGCTGGTGGAGGTGGAACAGCTGGTGCAACAGAAGAGGGTGGTGGAGAGAGAACTGCAGGAGCTAAAGGTTCAGCTGGAAAAGGCTGGCTTCTCCTCTCTGTCCCAGATGAGGTAACATTAACACTCTGACTAGCTGGCTGCACACACCACATGTTGTTATGAAACATGATGTAGATACAGAATACGAATGAAAGTGAATTCAATTGAATGAATGAGATGAAATTAATTAAAATGTATCTTCATTCATATAAGGAAACATTGATTCAATCTAAAATATTTCCCGCCTATTTTGGTTGTCGGGACGTTTAAGATGAGGGAGGACGATTGTTTTTCATGAGCAGGGTCTTATTCTTATTACAGCATATTGGATGACTGTCATTCATATTCCATTCTCCCTGTTCAATGTAACAGTGATAGGTTTAGGCTACTACATGACACTTACATTTTCCCTATACCCATCATGAGGTTGATACAACCTAGCCTATGAATGACAGTTCAAGTCAGGTCAAGTTTTGAGTAATCAAGGTGACAGACACTGACACATTCAATACCGCCTTGCACACTCTGGCCTGCATCTAGAAGATCTAGGGTGTAATCATTAGTCCAACAGTTGCAAATTAGAGTTTCTATTGGACAAACTCAGGTATGTTTATCCATGTTTCGTTCCGTTGGCTTCCGTTTAAGAAGGTTTTGTATTGAAGTCAATGTACCTAGAGGAGGACAGAAGCTAGCTGTCATCAGGCTACACCATGGTGCTACCCTACAGAGTGCTGCTGAGGCTACTGTAGACCTTCATAAGCAAAACAGTGTGTTTCATATATTTAGTATAGTTTTATCTAAAAAGGATAAGTAATGTTCCAGTATTTAGATACATTTTTTGTTGTTGTAGTTTTAACTCCTTTTTCGATCTTGTCTCATCACTGCAACTCCCTAACTGGCTCGGGAGGCAAAGGTCAAGTCATGGTCCTCCGAAACATGATCCGCCAAACCGTGCTTCTTAACACAACCCCGCTTGGGCTCCCGATTGGTGCAGTGGTCACTGCATCTCAGTGCAAGAGGTGTCACTATAGTACCTGGTTCGAATCCAGGCTGTATCACATCCGGCTGTGATTGGGAGTCCCATAGGGCGGCGGACAATTGGCCCTCCTCTAACACGGAAGACGCTGGGCCAATTGTACGCCGCCCTATGGGACTCCCGATCACAGCCTGGGTTGTGACAGCCTGGGTCTGTAGTGACGCCTCTAGCGCTGCGATGCAGTGCCTTAGACCGCTGTGATACAGCCTGGAATCAAACCAGGGTCTGTAGTGACGCCTCTAGCGCTGCGATGCAGTGCCTTAGACCGCTGCTCCACTCGGGAGGCCCTCAGTATTTAGATTTTTATGAAATTCACTGAGGAGGATGGTCCACCCCTTCCTCCTCTGAGGAGCTTAGGTCTAGCTTATAGGTGAGGTCCAGAGGTCCAGCTTATAGGTGTACAAACGCCTGTGGTTTTCACCCTGGCCGGAACAGTCGACATGAGAGGTGTCAGCTGAGGTTTGTCTGTGTTCTCTCTCTCACAGGAAAGCCCTCTTCAGCCTACGCATGGAGAATAAGGAGCTGAAGTCTCACCAGACAGAGATACAGCCAGAGACAGACCTTAGTCATGAACAGATTCTTCAGCAGGAAGAGGAGGATGAAGAAGAGGTGGATGAGGAGGAAGAGGAGGAGGAGCTGTGTGGGTCTGAGCTGTGGGAGGCCTGGGATGATGAGTGTCCGTTCCAGAGGAAGTGCTGTGCCCCCAGGCCCACCCTGAGAGACCCTGGCCTGGGGAGGAGACACTGCACAAGGCCTGTATCTCTGGACCAGGGAGCCCTGCGGTCCCACTCCACACAGGTAGGGGGAGCCACCACAATACTATAATAATGTGTGATACTGTATATCGATAGATCAACTGTTCATGTTTTTTAGACCTGAAATTAATATCTGTATCTCTATGGATGTAAACAGCACTGACATTGCTCTGGTCTTGTGTTGCAGGATGAGGATGATGAGGAGGAGGAGGAAGGAAGAGAGGCTGGAGGCAGGCGGCTCAGCGCCACAGAGACAGTGATGGTTGAGAAGGCTGTACGTCTGCAGCTAGAGAGCAAGGAGCTGAAGGAGAGACTCATGGTGTCTGAGGCCACAGTGCAGGCCCAGGCTGAACAGCTCAAAGACTATAGAGACCTACTAAGTGAGTCAACCACACATACACCCTCATCCCACATACACCCTGACCACACATACACCCTGACCACACATACACCCTTATCACACATACTCCAAGACCACACATACACCCTCATCACACAAACACCCTGACCACACATACACCCTGACCACACATACACCCTCACCACACATACACCCTCATCACACAAACACCCTGACCACACATACACCCTGACCACACATACACCCTCACCACACATACACCCTCATCACACATACACCCTGACCACACATACACCCTGTCCACACATACACCCTGTCCACACATACACCCTGTCCACACATACACCCTCATCACACATACACCCTGACCACACATACACCCTCATCACACATACACCCTGTCTACACATACACCCTGTTCACACATACATCCTGACCACACATACACCCTCATCACACATACACCCTAACCACATATACACCCTGTCAGTCTCTCACACATACAGTAATATTCTACATGCAGTAACTATTCTAATGTATCTGTCTCTCTGTCTCTGTCTCTGTCTCTGTAGCGGAGACGTCAGTGCAGCAGGACAGTAAGCAGGTCCAGGTGGATCACCAGGATATGGGTTATGAGACGTGTGGCCGCAGTGAGAACGAGGCTAACAGGGAGGAGACCAGCAGCCCAGGTACAGCATTTACTATTACTCTATGTCCTTAACACTACAAACACCTGCAGGTCATCTTTACACTGAAGTACTGTTGTACTCCGCGATACTTGAGAGTTTTTGTGAGATCAAAACAATCTGCAACGGTTTAGTAAAACCACGAGGGCAGCATATCAGTTGTCTGACCCACATCCCCCTCTATTCCCCTCAGAGTTTGACGATCTGGAGATGTGCACGTCTCTGGAGTGCGGCGGCTCTCAGTGGTGGTCAGGCGCTGTGCATCCTGGGAAGGCGGATCCTCCAACATCAACCTCAGATGCTGACAACATGACATCTCTCCAGCGATTGGTTGAGGACCTTCGCTCACAGCTCTCCCGCTCTCAGATAGTGATCCGGAGCCTCCAGGGCCGCCTGCGCTCTCTTTCCACCTCCAGCGACCCCTCCATCCCCCGCAAGGTCAACTGGGGCGTCCAGTTCCATGCCTCGCCCTCACAGAGTGGCCCAGAGGAGGACGAGGGGTGGGAGTCGTCTGGTGGTGGTCTGGGGCCCTCGCCACGCCACCCCAAACCTGACAAGGACCTCCAGGAGCTGGTGTCCCGCGTGGGAGCCTTGGAGGACCAGCTGAGAAAGGGCAAAGGGACCCCAAGGCCCACCGAGGAGGGCAAGGCTACCACCTGGCCTGGGCCAGGGTAAGTAGCGCCACCACCACCACCTTTCCTGGTCCACCACCACCATCCCCACCAACACACCTGGTCCACCACCACCATCCCCACCAACACACCTGGTCCACCACCACCATCCCCACCAACACACCTGGTCCACCACCACCATCCCCACCAACACACCTGGTCCACCACCACCATCCCCACCAACACACCTGGTCCACCACCACCATCCCCACCAACACACCTGGTCCACCACCACCATCCCCACCAACACACCTGGTCCACCACCACCATCCCCACCAACACACCTGGTCCACCACCACCATCCCCACCAACACACCTGGTCCACCACCACCACCATCCCCACCAACACACCTGGTCCACCACCACCACCATCCCCACCAACACACCTGGTCCACCACCATCCCCACCACCACAGCTAGTCCACCACCACCACCACCATCCCCACCAACACACCTGGTCCACCACCATCACCACCACCACAGCTAGTCCACCATCCCCACCAACACACCTGGTCCACCACCATCACCACCACCACAGCTAGTCCACCATCCCCACCAACACACCTGGTCCACCACCACCACCATCCCCACCAACACACCTGGTCCACCACCATCCCCACCAACACACCTGGTCCACCACCACCATCCCCACCAACACACCTGGTCCACCACCACCATCCCCACCAACACACCTGGTCCACCACCACCATCCCCACCAACACACCTGGTCCACCACCATCACCACCACCACAGCTAGTCCACCACCACCACCAACACACCTGGTCCACCACCACCATCCCCACCAACACACCTGGTCCACCACCACCATCCCCACCAACACACCTGGTCCACCACCACCATCCCCACCAACACACCTGGTCCACCACCACCACCATCCCCACCAACACACCTGGTCCACCACCACCACCATCCCCACCAACACACCTGGTCCACCACCATCCCCACCACCACAGCTAGTCCACCACCACCACCACCATCCCCACCAACACACCTGGTCCACCACCATCACCACCACCACAGCTAGTCCACCATCCCCACCAACACACCTGGTCCACCACCACCACCACAGCTAGTCCACCATCCCCACCAACACACCTGGTCCACCACCACCACCATCCCCACCAACACACCTGGTCCACCACCATCCCCACCACCACCACCATCCCCACCAACACACCTGGTCCACCACCATCCCCACCAACACAGCTAGTCCACCACCACCACCACCATCCCCACCAACACACCTGGTCCACCACCATCCCCACCACCACAGCTAGTCCACCACCACCACCATCCCCACCAACACACCTGGTCCACCACCACCATCCCCACCAACACACCTGGTCCACCACCATCACCACCACCACAGCTAGTCCACCACCACCACCAACACACCTGGTCCACCACCATCACCATCACCACCACCACCACACCTAGTCCACCACCACCACACCTAGTCCACCACCACCACACCTAGTCCACCACCACCACACCTGGTCCACCACCACCACCATCCCCACCAACACACCTGGTCCACCACCATCACCACCACCACAGCTAGTCCACCACCATCCCCACCAACACACCTGGTCCACCACTTTCCCCACCACCACAGCTAGTCCACCACCACCACCACCATCCCCACCAACACACCTGGTCCACCACCATCACCACCACCACAGCTAGTCCACCATCCCCACCAACACACCTGGTCCACCACCATCACCACCACCACAGCTAGTCCACCATCCCCACCAACACACCTGGTCCACCACCACCACCATCCCCACCAACACACCTGGTCCACCACCATCCCCACCAACACACCTGGTCCACCACCACCACCATCCCCACCAACACACCTGGTCCACCACCATCCCCACCAACACAGCTAGTCCACCACCACCACCACCATCCCCACCAACACACCTGGTCCACCACCATCCCCACCACCACAGCTAGTCCACCACCACCACCATCCCCACCAACACACCTGGTCCACCACCACCATCCCCACCAACACACCTGGTCCACCACCATCACCACCACCACAGCTAGTCCACCACCACCACCAACACACCTGGTCCACCACCATCACCATCACCACCACCACCACACCTAGTCCACCACCACCACACCTAGTCCACCACCACCACACCTAGTCCACCACCACCACACCTGGTCCACCACCACCACCATCCCCACCAACACACCTGGTCCACCACCATCACCACCACCACAGCTAGTCCACCACCATCCCCACCAACACACCTGGTCCACCACCATCACCACCACCACAGCTAGTCCACCACCACCACCAACACACCTGGTCCACCACCACCACCATCACCACCACCATCACCACCACCACACCTAGTCCACCACCACACCTAGTCCACCACCACACCTAGTCCACCATCACCACCACACCTAGTCCACCACCACCATCACCACACCTAGTCCACCACCACCACCATCACCACACCTAGTCCACCACCATCACCATCACTACACCTAGTCCACCACCATCACTACACCTAGTCCACCACCATCACCATCACTACACCTAGTCCACCACCATCACCACACCTAGTCCACCATCACCATCAACACACCTAGTCCACCATCACCACACCTAGTCCACCATCACTACACCTAGTCCACCACCATCACCACACCTAGTCCACCACCATCACCACACCTAGTCCACCACCACCATCACCACACCTAGTCCACCACCACCATCACCACACCTAGTCCACCATCACCACACCTAGTCCACCATCACCACACCTAGTCCACCACCTCCTATTGACTCTTCCTTCACTCTCTGTCTGTCTCCTATTGACTATTCTTTCACCCACTGTCTGTCTCCTGTTGACTCTTCCTTCACCCACTGTCTGTCTCCTATTGACTCTTCCTTCACCCTCTGTCTGTCTCCTATTGACTATTCTTTCACCCACTGTCTGTCTCCTGTTGACTCTTCCTTCACCCACTGTCTGTCTCCTATTGACTCTTCCTTCACCCACTGTCTGTCTCCTATTGACTCTTCCTTCACCCTGTCTGTCTCCTATTGACTCTTCCTTCACCCTCTGTCTGTCTCCTATTGACTCTTCCTTCACCCTGTCTGTCTCTTTGTAGGAAGTTTGACACTCTGATCCAGGCCCAGGCCCGTGAGCTGTCCCACCTGCGCCAGAGGATGCGTGAGGGGCGCGGGGTGTGCCACATCTTGACCCAGCACCTGGGTGACACCACCAAGGCCTTTGAGGAGCTGCTTCGTGCCAACGACATAGACTACTACATGGGCCAGAGCTTCAGAGAACAGCTGGCACAGAGCAGCACCCTGGCACAGAGAGTCAGCACCAAGATGAGCGGACGTGAGTGGAGAGGAGAAAACACATGAGAAATACACGAAGGCCCTCAAATAGCACTTACTGGACACAAAATGACACAATGACACAATGCACATACGATTACAGCTACCTAATATACTCTTTAACATGTTTTAACTTTACAGCACAGACATTTGCAAACACAATTTCTCACTTATGTCCAACAAGATTAGCATGAGTGTGTGTGACCTTGTATGTGTGATGGACCTATGTGTGTACTGACCACATAAACGTAATGTCTCTTACCTCTCTCATCCCCTCTCTTCAGGAGACCATCCCGAGATTCCTGACGACAAGACTGGCACAGAGCTGCTCGCCATACGGTATGCGTCTGCCAGTTTGTGTATGTGTGTATATGTGTGTGTGTGTGTGTGTATGTGTGCATATGTGTGTTTGCAACAGTATGGCATCAATGCAACAGTATTAAATCATTATCAGTGTAATCTCTGTGTGTTGTGGTTGTTGACGTTGCTGTATAGCTGGACATTTTGGCAATAGGAAAATATTGATTGTTGTTTGGGGGCCTGTGTCCTCCAGGGGGGTTATACAGTGTTTTTGGTTTGTCACTCGATCAGTGATCCACACAGACGATCAATCAGTCTGATTAACTCACTGGCAGGACCAGCACGTTAGACCAGTGGCAGTGACGATCAACAGAGACGGAGATCGATCAGTTGCTCATGTCACTAACGACGTCGGATCCCAATCCAATAAACCGCTGTGGCTGTCATTGTAGGCGTGAGAGGCAGATCTCTCTCTCTTTCTCACCCTCTCTAATCCTTTACCTCCTCATGCTGCTGGACATGTTTAACCTGGATGTTTTTTTTTGCGTTAGCCACATTAGCGTTAATGCTAACATGTTGAGTCAGGGCCATGCTGGATGATGTCACCAGTGCTAACCAGCCCCATGGGGACAGTGATTGAAGAGGAGTGTTGTGATTGGATGAACCCACTGGCCTCCCTCTGCCTCCCTTTGATTGCCATGGCAACAGCCTCAGACCGCCATGGGGGGATTTGATATGGGGGGATATCCCCATGGGGGGATATCTCCTTCCCATCATGCCTCTCTCTCGCTCTCTGTGTGTGTGTGTGTGTGTGTGTGCGCGAGCGTGTGTGTGTGCGCGAGCGTGTGTGTGTGCGCGAGCGTGTGTGAGCATGAGAGAGGGAGAGAGAGAAACCCCCCACAATGAACAGAGCCTGACAAACATTGTATTCCTGTGTGGGCGTGCATGGTCCTCTAGCTCTGGGGAACTGTATCTCTGAGCTGTGACATAGTCCTCATAAAGTAGGATGGTGAATAACCACTGTCCTGGATTATGGGGTCATATGTGCTGTGCAGCCAGTGGCCTGTGGGCTCAGGCTGTCACCTGGATGGCCCTGGTATCTGGGGACATCTGATTACATAGAGTCAGCCAGCTAGAGGGTCAGCCAGCTAGAGGGTCAGCCAGTTAGAGGGTCAGCCAGTTAGAGGGGCAGCCAGTTAGAGGGGCAGCCAGTTAGAGGGTCAGCCAGCTAGAGGGTCAGCCAGCTAGAGGGTCAGCCAGTTAGAGGGTCAGCCAGTTAGAGGGTCAGTCAGTTAGAGGGTCAGCCAGCTAGAGGGTCAGCCAGTTAGAGGGTCAGCCAGTTAGAGGGTCAGCCAGCTAGAGGGTCAGCCAGTTAGAGGGTCAGCCAGCTAGAGGGTCAGCCAGTTAGAGGGTCAGCCAGTTAGAGGGTCAGCCAGTTAGAGGGTCAGCCAGTTAGAGGGTCAGTCAGTTAGAGGGTCAGCCAGTTAGAGGGTCAGTCAGTTAGAGGGTCAGCTAGTTGGAGGGGACGGCCAGTGATAGACAGGGGCAGGTGGACAGAGACTTCCCGACCAGAGCAGAACATTAGAGCACAGCAAGCTGCTAGCTAGTTCTGGTCCAGGCTAGTGCTGAAAATGTAGTGTCTCTCACTCTTTGGTGATTGCTAAAAGTCTCCTGATGACAATAATGTCCTATTCCTTATATACTGCACTACTTTTGACCCATATATATATAATGCACTGCTTAATTGTCACTATGGGGAATAGGATGTTATTGCTCCCAGGCCACCCCACAGACCACAGCATCTGAGTCAGCATAGAAAGCAACCTCTGTGCCATGCCAGGGTGTTGGGGCGATATACACTAAACACACAGTAGCCGTAACTGTGGCCCAGATTTCTTCTCCTTCGCTCGGCTGGAGCTCGACTGGAGCTCGACTGGAGCTCGGCTGGAGCTCTTCTCTCATTTGAAGCAAAAAATGGGGAGATTCTGATTTGGAGGACTACTTTCCCCTAGAGTTGTTGTGTCCTTACAGGGTTGAGAGCAGGGTCAGGCATTGCATTGTGGGAAATTAGAGGTGCCTCTCCCTCTCTCATGAAAGAGAGAGAGAGAGATAGAGCTGCAGTATGCTGCACAGATGGCCAACCAGATGCGGAGGATTTAAATGTGTTTTAGTGCCAGTCGACTCATTTAGGACGAGCCCGTAATTGAGTGAGAAAAAAGAGGGGATTTGTATTGGTTTGATTCCCTTGCGCGTGTGTGTGTGTGTGTGTGTTTGTGTGTGTGTGTGTGTGTGTGTGTGAGTGAGAGTATTTGAGTGCAGGTTGGTTCTTCTATCTTTGTGGGGACCTAAAATTCTCCCTCATGGGGACATGTCCCACATCCCCATGAGGACAAAGGCTATTATAAGGTTAGGGGTTAGGTTAGAATTAGAGTTACGGTAAGGGTAGGGATTAGTGGTTAGGGTTAGAGTTATGGGTTAGGGTTAAGGTTAGATTTAGGGTTAAGGTTTAGGGTTAGAGAAAATAGGATTTTGATTGGAAATCAATTTTAGGTCCCCACTAGGATAGAATAACAAAACGTGTGTGTGTGGTGTAACATGGCTCAGGCTCTTGTTGCAGTGCTGGATTCAGAGCAGGGTGTTGACATGGGCACTAATCAGGTTAAGTTATTAAGACCTCACGGTACAGTGAACTGGGTCAGGAGCAGTTCAAGCTAAAGACGGGGAGAGAGAGAGAGAGAGAGACGTGGAGAGAGAGAGAGACGGGGAGAGAGAGAGACGTGGAGAGAGAGAGAGGCGGGGGGAGAGAGAGACTGGGTGAGAGAGAGGCGGGGGGAGAGAGAGACGGGGTGAGAGAGAGAGGCGGGGGAGAGAGAGACGGGGTGAGAGAGAGGCGGGGAGAGAGAGACGGGGTGAGAGAGAGGCGGGGGGAGAGATTTGGAGAGACGGAGAGGGAGAGACACAGAGAAAGGCAGAGCGAGAGAGAGGGAGAGTGAGACAGAGAGAGAGAGGCAGGGGGAGAGAGAGCTGGGGGGAGAGAGTTGGAGAGACGGAGAGGGAGAGACACAGAAAGGCAGAGCGAGAGAGAGGGAGAGTGAGACAGAGAGAGAGATGGAGAGAAAGAGAGTGAATCAGAGAGCGGGAGCAAGAGAAGAGCAAAGCCTCGTGTAGAGCACCATCCAGCTCAGTCTAAGCATTCTCTAAAACTACAGGAGCACTACGGAGAATCAGGGCTCTGACATGTACAATGGTGGATTCTCTGAACCCTTGGACTTTTTGAAAGGGATGCATTGACTACAGTACCTGGAATTCTACTTTGGATCTTAATCTTGTGTTTTTAGTGGATTTTAGAGACATTTTGTGTTCCTTTTTTGACGTGAGCTACCTCTTCAAACATCCTGTTAGTTGAAATAAAATGTAACAAGAATTGTTTTTTTGAGAAACAGATTCACATTCCAGGACCTGCAGACAGAGTGGTTCACAGAACATTTAACAAAGGCTCGGATGGGGCCAGGTTTTTGGGCCAGCGCTGCAGTGTGAGTTCTAAAACACACAGAAGGCTGACTAGGGTTATCTGACTCTTTTATGTTTGACCATTCAGCCTCTCAGTCACAGGGCTTCTCTCTCCTCTGACTGGAGTGGGTTCCTAGTGCAGCCCCTAGGCCTGGATACACCCGCCTAACACCCCCTCTGATCTCTCCTTCCCTGGGAGAGAAACACCACTCTCTCTGGTCGCTCTGTGTTGTGTTTGGTTGCTGGTGGGAAAAGAGTGAAGAAACAGAAGGATTGGAAGCTCCCTCTTCCTTCCCGTGGTCCATCAAAGGTTTTTGGAAGCTTGGATTTGAAAACAGAGGAGTAAAGGAGGGAACTATTTGAGACACAGACAGGAAGAGACAGACAGGAAGAGAGAGACAGACAGGAAGAGAGAGACAGACAGGAAGAGAGACACAGACAGGGAGAGACACAGACAGGAAGAGAGACACAGACAGGAAGAGAGACACAGACAGGAAGAGAGAGACAGACAGGAAGAGAGAGACAGATAGGAGAAGAGAGACAGACAGGAAGAGAGAGACAGACAGGAAGAGAGAGACAGATAGGAGAAGAGAGATAGACAGGAAGAGAGAGACAGGAAGAGAGAGACAGATAGGAGAAGAGAGATAGACAGGAAGAGAGAGACAGGAAGAGAGAGACAGATAGGAGAAGAGAGATAGACAGGAAGAGAGAGACAGGAAGAGAGAGACAGATAGGAGAAGAGAGATAGACAGGAAGAGAGAGACAGATAGGAGAAGAGAGACAGATAGGAAGAGAGAGACAGATAGGAGAAGAGAGATAGACAGGAAGAGAGAGACAGATAGGAGAAGAGAGACAGATAGGAAGAGAGAGACAGATAGGAGAAGAGAGATAGACAGGAAGAGAGAGACAGATAGGAGAAGAGAGACAGACAGGAAGAGAGAGACAGACAGGAAGAGAGAGATAGACAGGAAGAGAGACAGTGCTACTACTCTCCTCAGGCAGTGTGAGACAGCGCGGTGAATAACTCTCCTCCCTGCTGTACCAGCCCACCAGCCCACCAGCAAACAGTAACAATACCAGTGCTTCTTTACAGCAGAGACAGAGGAAATGCATGGGAAACACCACCTGAGCTAAATTACTGCACAGCAGATTTGGGATTTCTGGGACCTTGTTGGGCTTGTCTGTACCGGACTGGCCTGGGTCAGAATCTGCTTAGGAGACCGCGCTAGTCACAGTCACAGTGGCTGCTGTGGAGACAGTAAGCATGTCTCCGTCTCTGGGCCTAATCTGGGGATTTACATTGCTTTTCACCTGATTGCTCTCGACCAGTCCTCCCTACCTCCATCACGCTTTCTGGCACATTCCCCTTCCCATGACCTACCTACCACTCCGGGGATCGCGACGTCATCATTAAGCGAATTAGCACTGCCTGGTTACCATAGAGACCCAGTTGAGAGGCGTTGCCACGGCGATGACCCCCCACAACGAGGACGAGGACAACAACTGTCTCCCAGGTGTGAAGGAGCAGGAGGAACGGGAGCAGCAGGATGGCGGCTCTCTAGCCCTGGGAGGAAGGCCTTTAGTGGGGAAAGCTGGCCAGGCGAGCAGTGGGCCCAGGCCAATGGCTCCCCTGTGGAAGGCCATGCTGTCTAAAAGCAGCCCTCTGTACAGAGACTCTCTGTTTTCCTTCTCTCTGTGGGAGAGCCGGGCCCAGGAGAGAGAACTGGCCCTGCATAGAAAACACACTGACAGAGAGAGAAAGGCCCTGCACAGGCAGATGGAAAAGTAAGACAGAAAGAAGCATACATTTATTTTTCTAGTAACATGAGAGTGATCGAAATCAGAGTGATCGAAATCAGAGTGATCGAAATCAGAGTGATAGTAATCAGAGTGATCAGAGTGATAGTAATCAGAGTGATCAGAGTGATAGTAATCAGAGTGATCAGAGTGATAGTAATCAGAGTGATAGAAATCAGAGTGATCAGAGTGATAGTAATCAGAGTGATAGTAATCAGAGTGATCAGAGTGATAGTAATCAGAGTGATCAGAGTGATAGTAATCAGAGTGATAGAAATCAGAGTGATCAGAGTGATAGTAATCAGAGTGATAGTAATCAGAGTGATAGTAATCAGAGTGATCAGAGTGATAGTAATCAGAGTGATAGAAATCAGAGTGATCAGAGTGATAGTAATCAGAGTGATCAGAGTGATAGTAATCAGAGTGATCAGAGTGATAGTAATCAGAGTGATAGAAATCAGAGTGATAGTAATCAGAGTGATAGTAATCAGAGTGATCAGAGTAATAGTAATCAGAGTGATCAGAGTGATAGTAATCAGAGTGATAGAAA
The DNA here is from genome assembly GCA_030435695.1 of Brachymystax lenok tsinlingensis. NCBI lineage: Eukaryota > Metazoa > Chordata > Actinopteri > Salmoniformes > Salmonidae > Brachymystax > Brachymystax lenok. The sequence goes on along the minus strand of CM059790.1, from coordinate 39,877,169 downwards.
TCAGAGTGATCAGAGTGATAGTAATCAGAGTGATCAGAGTGATAGTAATCAGAGTGATCAGAGTGATAGTAATCAGAGTGATCAGAGTGATAGTAATCAGAGTGATCAGAGTGATAGTAATCAGAGTGATAGAAATCAGAGTGATCAGAGTGATAGTAATCAGAGTGATAGTAATCAGAGTAATAGTAATCAGAGTGATAGTAATAGTAATCAGAGTGATAGTAATCAGAGTGATCAGAGTGATAGAAATCAGAGTGATCAGAGTGATAGTAATCAGAGTGATAGTAATCAGAGTGATCAGAGTGATAGTAATCAGAGTGATCAGAGTGATAGTAATCAGAGTGATAGAAATCAGAGTGATCAGAGTGATAGTAATCAGAGTGATCAGAGTGATAGTAATCAGAGTGATCAGAGTGATAGTAATCAGAGTGATCAGAGTGATAGTAATCAGAGTGATAGAAATCAGAGTGATCAGAGTGATAGTAATCAGAGTGATAGTAATCAGAGTAATAGTAATCAGAGTGATAGTAATAGTAATCAGAGTGATAGTAATCAGAGTGATCAGAGTGATAGTAATCAGAGTGATCAGAGTGATAGTAATCAGAGTGATCAGAGTGATAGTAATCAGAGTGATAGAAATCAGAGTGATCAGAGTGATAGTAATCAGAGTAATAGTAATCAGAGTGATAGTAATCAGAGTGATAGTAATCAGAGTGATAGTAATCAGAGTGATAGTAATAGTAATCAGAGTGATAGTAATCAGAGTGATAGTAATAGTAATCAGAGTGATAGTAATCAGAGTGATAGTAATCAGAGTAATAGTAATCAGAGTGATAGTAATAGTAATCAGAGTGATAGTAATCAGAGTAATAGTAATCAGAGTGATAGTAATCAGAGTGATAGTAATCAGAGTGATAGAAATCAGAGTGATAGTAATCGCTAACTGTGTGCTATACATCCAAACTTACCGTATATGATCTTGAGTGAGGTGTCAGTGGTCACCTACTGTCTGTGTCTCTGTGTTTATCCCTGTCTGTCTCTGTGTTGATCCCTGTCTGGCTCTGTGTTGATCCCTGTCTGTCTGTGTCTCTGTGTTGATCCCTGTCTGTCTCTGTGTTGATCCCTGTCTGTGTCACTGTGTTGATCCCTGCCTGTCTGTGTCTCTGTGTCTGTGTTAATCCCTGCCTGTCTGTGTCTGTGTTGATCCCTGTCTGTGTGTCTGTGTTGATCCCTGTCTGTGTCACTGTGTTGATCCCTGCCTGTGTCTCTGTGTTAATCCCTGCCTGTCTGTGTCTCTGCGTCTGTGATGATCCCTGCTTGTCTGTGTCTCTGTATTGATCTCTGCCTGTCTGTGTGTCTGTGTCTCTGTCTCTGTGTTGATCCCTGCCTGTCTGTGTCTCTGTGTCTGTGTTAATCCCTGCCTGTATCTCTGTGTTGATCCCTGCCTGTCTGTGTCTCTGTGTCTGTGTTCATCCCTGCCTGTCTGTGTCTCTGCATTTGTGATGATCCCTGCTTGTCTGTGTCTCTGTATTGATCTCTGCCTGTCTGTGTGTCTGTGTCTCTGTGTCTGTGCTGATCCCTGCTTGTCTGTGTCTCTGTGTCTGTGCTGATCCCTGTCTTTCTGTATCTCTGTGTTGATCTCTGCCTGTCTGTATTGATCCCTGCCTGTATGTGTCTCTGTGTCTGTGTTGATCTCTGCCTGTCTGTCTCTCTGTGTCTGTGCTGATCCCTGTCTGTCTGTATCTCTGTGTTGATCTCTGCCTGTCTGTGTTGATCCCTGCCTGTTTTTGTCTCTGTGTCTGTGTTGATCCCTGCCTGTCTGTGTTGATCCCTGCCTGTCTGTGTGTCTGTGTTGATCTCTGCCTGTCTGTGTCTCTGTGTCTGTGTTGATCCCTGCCTGTCTGTGTCTGTGTGTCTGTGGGCAGTAAGCAGCTTCAGGAAGGATCAGATCACCAAGCCTCTTTCTCTGTCTGTACAGAACAGGACAGCTAATAGCTTAATCATACTTTGTTTTCTACATCTGTTAGCATTCTCTGGTCACAGTGCAGATACTGCTTACGGTACATCTAGACATCTCTGCTATTGAAAAGCCTGTTTTGTCCCGATTGTCCCTCTGTCACTAGAGAGCAGGTGTATTGTTATTATGTGGGCAAGGACAAGATCACAGAGGGCCTCCCTCTTTGTTTGTGTACAGGCTGAGTAAGGAGCTCCAACAGAAGGATAACGTGATCGAGTCTCTTCGAGCCAAACTCACCCAGCATCAACCTCGTTCTGACACACCATGCAGTAGCCACGCCCTCTCTGACACCACCGACCAATCAGACCACATCTCCTTTGTGTCCGATGAGCAGGGCTCCACCAATGAGGACGTGGAGCCGTGCTCAGACATTGACGCAGCCAGTGAGTATGGCCAGGAGGACAGACGTGCGTCCACTAGAGCCAGTACAGGTAAATGTGACCCACCACCTGGATTCGGTCCTATGTATATGGTAAAAATGGTATATCATACACTGCAGTTGAGGAGCAATAGGAAAGTAATTCTGCTTTGAAAGTTGACAAACTTGTAACCCCACTTTTGACAAAATGACCCTTGAATGTTTTGGTACACCTACTGGAGAGCTCTACTTTGTCTACACCCATTCAGCATTGTTCACACCCTCTTAAGCCCCACCCATGTCTTAAAGGATTTACATGTGAGACCATGTGCTAAACAGAGTGAGTAGTGTAGTAAACAACCAAAGATTTCAAGACTAAAAGTGGTAAAAGTTGTAGCCTACAATAAGGAACAACTCCAGGTAAAATACACTCTATCTAGTCCTTGGTCTGTATCCTAATCTGACAATAAGGAACAACTCCAGGTAAAATACACTCTATCTAGTCCTTGGTCTGTATCCTAATCTGACAATAAGGAACAACTCCAGGTAAAATACACTCTATCTAGTCCTTGGTCTGTATCCTAATCTGACAATAAGGAACAACTCCAGGTAAAATACACTCTATCTAGTCCTTGGTCTATATCCTAATCTGACAATAAGGAACAACTCCAGGTAAAATACACTCTATCTAGTCCTTGGTCTATATCCTAATCTGACAATAAGGAACAACTCCAGGTAAAATACACTCTATCTAGTCCTTGGTCTGTATCCTAATCTGACAATAAGGAACAACTCCAGGTAAAATACACTCTATCTAGTCCTTGGTCTATATCCTAATCTGACAATAAGGAACAACTCCAGGTAAAATACACTCTATCTAGTCCTTGGTCTGTATCCTAATCTGACAATAAGGAACAACTCCAGGTAAAATACACTCTATCTAGTCCTTGGTCTGTATCCTAATCTGACAATAAGGAACAACTCCAGGTAAAATACACTCTATCTAGTCCTTGGTCTGTATCCTAATCTGACAATAAGGAACAACTCCAGGTAAAATACACTCTATCTAGTCCTTGGTCTGTATCCTAATCTGACAATAAGGAACAACTCCAGGTAAAATACACTCTATCTAGTCCTTGGTCTGTATCCTAATCTGACAATAAGGAACAACTCCAGGTAAAATACACTCTATCTAGTCCTTGGTCTGTATCCTAATCTGACAATAAGGAACAACTCCAGGTAAAATACACTCTATCTAGTCCTTGGTCTATATCCTAATCTGACAATAAGGAACAACTCCAGGTAAAATACACTCTATCTAGTCCTTGGTCTGTATCCTAATCTGACAATAAGGAACAACTCCAGGTAAAATACACTCTATCTAGTCCTTGGTCTATATCCTAATCTGACAATAAGGAACAACTCCAGGTAAAATACACTCTATCTAGTCCTTGGTCTGTATCCTAATCTGACAATAAGGAACAACTCCAGGTAAAATACACTCTATCTAGTCCTTGGTCTGTATCCTAATCTGACAATAAGGAACAACTCCAGGTAAAATACACTCTATCTAGTCCTTGGTCTGTATCCTAATCTGACAATAAGGAACAACTCCAGGTAAAATACACTCTATCTAGTCCTTGGTCTGTATCCTAATCTGACAATAAGGAACAACTCCAGGTAAAATACACTCTATCTAGTCCTTGGTCTGTATCCTAATCTGACAATAAGGAACAACTCCAGGTAAAATACACTCTATCTAGTCCTTGGTCTGTATCCTAATCTGACAATAAGGAACAACTCCAGGTAAAATACACTCTATCTAGTCCTTGGTCTATATCCTAATCTGACAATAAGGAACAACTCCAGGTAAAATACACTCTATCTAGTCCTTGGTCTGTATCCTAATCTGACTTGATGCAGGTCATGTTGTTCTTCACATTACAGTCTCTGGTAAACACACACTATAATAATGTTTGTTATTAAGGCACATGAAAGTTCACATGTTCCTGACGGCATTTCTATCCAAAAACACATTTTGATTTAAAATAAATATGTTTAAATGCCTCTCCTGTGAAGTAGTGACGTCCGACATATGCCTAGCTTCCTGAAACGGGTCACAAATGGTCACACACACACGCACACACACAGACACACAGACACACACACACAGACACACAGACGCACACACAGATGACTGCACATCCATATTTGTAATGCATGAACAACACCTCATCTGTATTTGTTTTCATTCCCCATCTCTCTTTTATTTCAGATTCTCACTGTAACAGTGTCCCCATGTCCCACCACCCCTCCATCCCTCCTTCCACCAGTTCATCTCACGGACACCACCCCTCCATCCCTCCTTCCACCAGTTCATCTCACGGACACCAGTCCTCCATCAGCAGTCCCAGCCTGCAGCGGTCAGCGGACACACAGACACAGACAGGTAGGCAGACAGACAGACAGGGAGAGGAGTGGAAGTGACTGCCTTATTCAACACATTGTTGCTATCGTCAGTTTCACTGTATCCACATACTGTACTTGTCATATCATGTCCAGACATTGAAGTGTTTTCTTCCCTCATACCATCATTCCCTCTTCTCATACCTCTTTCTGTATCCCTGTCCTCTCTTCTTCTCTCTGTCCTCTCTTCTTCTCTCTGTCCTCTCTTCTTCTCTCTGTCCTCTCTTCTTCTCTCTGTCCTCTCCTTTCTCTCTGTCCTCTCCTTTCTCTCTGTCCTCTCTTCTTCTCTCTGTCCTCTCCTTTCTCTCTGTCCTCTCCTTTCTCTCTGTCCTCATATGTATTTCTCCTCTGTACCTCCAGGCCTCTACAGTGGACCAGTGTCCAGTTCTCTCCCCAACCCTCCTCAGCCCCAGTCCCATCCCCATCCCCAGCCCCATCCCCACTACCTCTCCGACCTCTCCTCTCAGAGAGCCCCCCTGTCCTTCAACCCCCAGACTGCAACCCTGCGACCCCGTTACCATGGAAGCAGGCCTGGGGCCTTCTCCCTGGCAGAGGTTCACCAGGAGTTGCAGATGTTACAGAGACAGCTGGGAGAAACTGAGCGTGCGTCACTCTGCACCCGTGTATTTGTAGCATGGAGTGGCTAAATTTGTCTCTCTTTAAACACATAATGTAATTATATGAGGTTATAGACTCTAAAATGGACCCTGTTTTAGTAATAGTGTAAATTGGCATGGGGATGCTAGAAGTAGTAATGGCAAGATGAACACAGGATTTAAGGTCCAGATACATGGATTGACTCACATACGTTTGCATTAATTACCTGTGTGTACACTAAGTGAGTTTCATATTCAAAGCTTTGAACTCTGTCTCCTGGCAGTAATGTCCTCTTTCAGACTAGCATGCTAACCCACCGCCAATCAGGTTCTTCCTCTGAACTCTGTCTCCAGGCAGTAATGTCCTCTTTCAGACTAGCATGCTAACCCACCGCCAATCAGGTTCTTCCTCTGAACTCCTCTGTCTCCAGGCAGTAATGTCAGGCGGACTGCACGTGTAATGTCCTGTTGAGATCCAGACTAGCGTGACTAAATGTGTGAGTGTGCGTGCTAACTTGTGCGTGCTAACCGACCACTCATCAGGCTCTTCATCTGAATGGGGTAGGACGTGTGACAGTGCTGTCTCTAGGCTCTCGGAACATGGAGGGAAAAGAGAGAGGGAGGGAAGAGAGGGAGGAAAGAGAGAGAGAGGGAAGAGAGAGAGACGGAAGAGAGATGAGAGAGAGAGACTGAAGAGAGAGACAGAGGAGAGGGTGCCAGGTGTAATTGAGCAGGAGTTGATTTGCTGTTGTCTATCTCATGGCTTTGGGCTAACTGATTCTATGCCCTCCTAATTATTACAAATCTTGCTGCTGTGATGGCACACTGTGATATTTCAACCAATAGATATGGGAGTTTATCAAAATTGTATTTGTTTTCAAATTCTTTGTGGGTCTGTGTAATCTGAGGGAAATATGTGTCTCTAGTATGGTCATACATTTGGCAGGAGGTTAGGAAGTGCAGCTCAGTTTCCACCTCATTTTGTGGGCAGTGTGCACATAGCCTGTCTTCTCTTGAGAGCCAAGTCTGCCTTCGGTGGCCTTTCTCAATAGCAAGGCTATGTATGCTCACTGAGTCTGTACATAGTCAAATCTTTCCTAAATTTTGGTTCAGTCACAGTGGTCAGGTATTCTGCCACTGTGTACTCTCTCTTAAGGGCCAAATAGCACTCTAGTTTGCAAAAAAAAATTGTTGTCTATTCTTTCCAATGTGTAATTACTTTTTTGTTTTCTCATGATTTGGTTGGGTCTAATTGTGTTGCTGTCCTGGGGCTCTGTGGGGTCTGTTTGTGTTTGTGAACAGAGCCCCAGGACCAACTTGCTTAGGGGGGCTCTTCTTCAGGTTGATTTCTCTGTAGGTGATGGATTTGTTATGGAAGGTTTGGGAATCACTTCCTTTTAGGTGGTTGTAGAATTTAACGGCTCTTTTCGGCATAATTCTGCTCTGCATGCATTATTTGGTGTTCTACGTTGTACACAGAGGATCATTTGCAGAATTCTGCATGCAGTCTCAATTTGGTGTTTGTCCCATTTTGTGAATTATTGGTTGGTGAGCGGACCCCAGACCTCACAACCATAAAGGGCAATGGGTTCTAAGTATTTTTAGCCAGATCCTAATTGGTATGTCAAATTTTATGTTCCCTTTGATGGCATAGAAGGCCCTTCTTGCCTTGTCTCTCAGATCGTTCACAGCTTTGTGGAAGTTACCTGTGGTGCTGATGTTTAGGCCGAGGTATGTATCGTTTTTTTGTGTGCTTTAGGGCAACAGTGTGTCTAGATGGAATTTGTATTTGTGGTCCTGGCAATTGGAACTTTTTGGAACACCATTATTTTTGTCTTACTGAGATTCACTGAAGGGGCCCAGGTCTGACATAATCAGTGCAGAAGATCTAGGTGCTGCTGTAGGCCCTCCTTGGTTGGGGACAGAAGCACCAGATCATCAGCAAACAGTAGACATTTGACTTCAGATTCTAGTAGGGTGAGGCCGGGTGCTGCAGACTGTTCTAGTGCCCTAGCCAATTCGTTGATATATACGTTGAAGAGGGTGGGGCTTAAGCTGCATCCCTGTCTCACCCCCCGGCCCTGTGGAAAGAAATGTGTGTGTTTTTTGCCAATTTTAACTGCACACTTGTTGTTTGTGTACATGGATTTTATAATGTCTTGTGTTTTTCCCCCAACACCACTTTCCATCAATTTGTATAGCAGTCAAAAACTGAAATCAACAAAGCATGAGAAGACTTTGCCTTTGTTTTGGTTTGTTTGTTTGTCAGTTAGGGTGTGCAGGGTGAATACGTGGTCTGTCGTACGGTAATTTGGTAAAAAGCCAATTTGACATTTGCTCAGTACGTTGTTTTCGCTGGGGAAATGTATGAGTCTGCTGTTAATGATAACGCAGAGGATTTTCCCAAGGTTGATGTAGAAGCATATCCCATGGTAGTTATTAGTGTCAAATTTGTCTCCAATTTTGTGGATTGGGGTGACCAGTCCTTGGTTCCAAATATTGGGGAAGATGCCAGAGCTGAGGATGATGTTGAAGAGTTTAAGTATAGCCAATTGGAATTTGTGGTCTGTATATTTGATCATTTCATTGAGGATACCATCAACACCACAGACCTTTTGGGGTTGGAGGGTTTCTATTTTGTCCTGTAGTTCATTCAATGTAGTTGGAGAATCCAGTGAGTTCTGGTAGTCTTTAATAGTTGATTCTAAGATTTGTATTTGATCATGTATATGTTTTTGCTATTTGTTCTTTGTTATAGGGTGTAAAAGATTGGAGAAGTGGTTTATCCATACACATCTCTATTTTGGATAGATCACTCTCTGTGTTGTTATTTGTTTAGTGTTTTCCACTTTTCCCAGAAGTGTTTAGTCTATGGATTCTTCAATTACATTGAGCTGATTTCTGACGTGCTGTTCCTTATTTTTCCGTAGTGTATTTCTGTATTGTTTAAGTGATTCACCATAGTGAAGGCGTAGACTCAGGTTTTCTGGGCCTCTATGTTTTTGGATAGGTTTCTCAATTTCTTTCTTAGGTTTTTGCATTGTTAATCAAACCATGTGTCATTGTTGTTCATTTTCTTAGGTTGTCTGCTTGTTGCATAGTCATCAAAAGCTCTGCTTCTTGGCAATATCACAGCGTTGTCAGATTTCAAAAAGGCTTTACGGCGAAAGCACTACATTTGATTGTTTGAGGGTAGCACCTTCAATATTTTTTCCATTACCATAAATTCATTTAGGCATCTCAGACGATACAAAAGAGAGGTTGAACAGGCTAGTAATAGGGGTTGCAACAATTGCGGTGGATAATTTTAGAAAGAGAGGGTTCAGATTGTCTAGCCCAGTTGATTTGTAGGGGTCCAGATTTTGCAGCTCTTTCAGAACATCAGCTGTCTGGATTTGGGTGAAGGAGAAGTGGTGGGGGCTTTGGCAAGTTGCTGCGGGGGGTGCAGAGTTGTTGGCAGGGTTAGGGGTAGCCAGGTGGAAAGCATGGCCAGCCGTAGAAAAATGATTATTGATGTTCTCGATTATCGTGGATTTATCGGTGGTGACTGTGTTTCCTAGCCTCAGTGCAGTGGGCAGCTGGGAGGAGGTGCTCTTATTCTCCATAGACTGTACAGTGTCCAAAACTTTTTGTAATTTGTGGTACAGGATGAACATTTCTGTTTGAAAAAGCTAGCCTTTGCTTTCCTAACTGACTGTGTATATTGGTTCCTAACTTCCCTGAAAAGTTGCATATCACGGGGGCTATTCGATGCTAATGCAGTACACCACAGGATGTTTTTGTGCTGGTCAAGGGCAGTCAAGTCTGGAGTGAACCAAGGGATATTCTGTTCTTGGTTCTACATTTTTTGAATGTGCATGAATATTTAAGATGGTGAGGAAAGCACTTTTAAAGAATAACCAGGCATCCTCTACTGACGGGGATGAGGTCAATATCCTTCCAGGATACCCGGGCCAGGTCGATTAGAAAGGCCTGCTCGCTGAAGTGTTTTAGGGAGCATTTGACAGTGATGAGGAGAAACCGCGGACCCATTACAGACGCAGGCAATGAGGCAGTGATCGCTGAGATCCTGGTTGAATACAGCAGAGGTGTATTTAGAGGGCAGGTTGGTCAGGATGATATCTATGAGGGTGCCCGTGTTTACAGATTTAGGGTTGTACCTGGTAGGTTCCTTGATAATTTGTGTGAGATTGAGGGCATCTAGCTTAGATTGTAGGATGGCCGGGGTGTTAAGCATGTCCCAGTTTAGGTCACCTAACAGTACGAACTCTGAAGATAAATGGGGGGCAATCAATTCATTTATGGTGTCCAGGGCACTGCTGGGGACTGAGGGGGGGTCTATAACAAGCGGCCACAGTGAGAGACTTATTTCTGGAAAGGTGGATTTTTCAAAGTAGAAGCTCGAACTGTTTGGACACAGACCTGGATAGCATGACAGAACTCTGCAGACTATCTCTGCAGTAAATTGCGACTCCGCCCCATTTGGCAGTTCTATCTTGGCGGAAAATGTTATAGTTGGCCTTCCTAAGCCAGGATTCAGACACGGCTAGGACATCAGGGTTGGCGGAGTGTGCTAAAGCAGTGAATAAAACAAATTCTAGGGAGGAAGCTTCTGATGTTACCATACATGAAACCAAGGCTTTTACGGCTACAGAAGTCAACAAATGGTAGCGCCTGGGGAATAGGTGTGGTACTGGGGTCTACAGGGCCTGGGTTAACCTCTACATCACCAGAGGAACAGAGGAGGAGAAGGAAAAGGGTACGGCTAAAGGCTATAAGAACTGGTCGTCTAGTGCGTTGGGGACAGAGAATAAAAGGAGCAGATTTCTGGGCATGGTAGAATAGATTCAGGGCATAATGTACAGACAAGGGTATGGTCTCTCATTGTCACTCAACGCATAGGTTTACCACCACTGTAGTTAGTTGGCTAGCTCCTGACGGAGGTTCCAGTTATAAGGAATAGAAATAGCAGATCCGTACCACATTGGGTGAGGCGGGTTGCAGGAAAGTATATTTTAGTTCGTAGATAGAAAGTGAGATTAAAAAGTGAGATTAAAATGTATACGAGAAAAAAATGGCTATTTACACAGGATAAGACACGGGATAAGACAAAGACAAACAAAGCTCTGTTGCTCCTGTGTGAGGTGCTGGGGCTACGGTTGAGAGTGACGTCCTTCAGGGTCCTGGCAAAAATTGGGATTACTGCCTTGTAGAGGTGGACCTGGTCGTAAAAAGTCCAGGGTGGAGTGGTGGGCCAGGCAGACATTAGGTTTTGAGGCAAAGTCTCGCGAAATGTTTGCATTCACCCATTGTATGGTGGCAGGGAGAAAGTATTTTCCTGGTAGCAGGGTGGAGATAACCACTTGTGCGTTGGGGAAAGTGGAAGAAGCTTTTTCAATCAGTCCCTTGTGCTGTGTCCACCCTTTCCTGCTTGGCCCTCAGGTAATTTGTACCTGTGTGAATTTAGATGTGGCTGGGGGACCCTAGTCTGTTCTCTGACAACAGATCCAGGGCATGCCTAGTGTTTGGGCACCAGAGTTTAGCCACTTTGTGTTTGGGAAAAAGTTTATCCTCTTGAATGTATTTGCCATTTGAGTCAGTGAGGAGCACAATCTCTGGCTTTTGTGTGTCCTCAGTGGGGGTTATCAGGAGGGCTATCAGGAGAGCTGACAGGGGGGCTGTTAGGAGGTGGTGGGGACTGTTGGATTAGTGGGTCCTGTGTTGTCTGTCCCATTGTGGTGTTGAGGTTGTGGTCTGGGTCTGAGGTGGGCTGTTCTGCTGGCTTCTCTGGGGGAGTGTCCTGCTCTCTGTCACACCTCAGCTTCAGTGCCATGTGTCCCTCTTTAAGTTCTCTCACCTCAGTCCGTAGAGCAGCCAGCTCTCTCACACAGCCGTCCATCTCCACCTTCTGCTCTCTGGGTCTTGTTGGGGGGATTTGTTCTGTGGGTTTGTTCTGTCTGGATTGTGTGGACGAGCTCTCTGAGCTCCACCATGTCTCTCTCCAGCTCTGTGAATGTATCCCTCTCAATGATGGGTGAGCAGTGCAGTTGTGGGGCCTGGGTGTGTTCAGTGCTGGGTGTGTTCAGTGCTGGGTGTGTTCAGTGCTGGGTGTGTTCAGTGCTACCCGTCTGCAGGACAGTTAGAAGAGGTGTGATCAGGATGGGGGAGTCATCACAGAGAGAGAGAGCTTTTCCTGCTGTGCTCTCTCTCTGATCCAGTAAAAGTTCTGCTGGAACTGCTTGAGGATGCCCTGCACCATTACTGTCCCAGACTTGTACATGTTGACAGAGGTTGTTTCAATTTCCTCAATGTCTAGTTTTCTGAGTTTCCACCCTGGGCCAATACCCTCTCTCTTGACATAGGGGTAGTGTGCTCTTATAGCACTGTGCCATGCCAGGGGATGGTCTGTGTGGGAAATTAATTTGCTTATGCTCCCCACTTTGTAGCAGTCAGCAAATACTATCTATGGATTGTCCTTGAGGAGATTTTTTGTACTTTTTTGTGCAGTTATATTTTTTATGTCCATGGGGTACTGTATTGTAATGACCTCTGCACAGGGAAAAGCCATGGGGGCTTCAAAGGCCACTGCAACTGTCCTGCCATTGTTAGGCTCAAGAGTTTTCACACCTCTCACTTCACACTTCAGTGCTAATTGAAGTTGCAGCCAGGTCAGTTCTGTCCTAGCAGCTTGGTAGATTAGTAGCCTTCTTTATTAAGCTTTATATAACAAAATGACCAAGAGATTATTGTCTTTTAGTTTTTGGCTTCAGAAGTAGGTTCAGACTGAACGTTACTCACTCAGTTTTGTGTTGGATGGTATTTTCAGGTTCTGCTGTGTTTCCTCTGCAGGTTTTGGTTTGTTAGGATGTTTTCTTGATAGTCCTTGGTAGTAATAGTCCATTCAGGTAATTTTGTCCAAAATCAAGGTTTTAGGTATGGAATTTTCATTTGGTTTGAAGGTTTTGATGTCGAGGTTAGTTTCCTGTAAGTTCTGGTTTATCTACATTTATCCAACTCTAATTCTATATTTTTGTAGAAGAACTCAGGAGCCCATGAGTTCACTACCTCTCTCTATCTAACTCTCCTTGTCCATCCATCCTAACATCCCAACTATTCTCGTTATCCTCTCTGGCCATGTGCTCTGGTGTTCTGACTCTGTTGAGGCTGTGTTAGTGTTCTGACTCCCTGTTGAGGCTGTGTTAGTGTTCTGACTCTCTGTTGAGGTTGTGTTAGTGTTCTGACTCCCTGTTGAGGCTGTGTTAGTGTTCTGACTCTGTTGAGGCTGTGTTAGTGTTCTGACTCCCTGTTGAGGCTGTGTTAGTGTTCTGACTCTGTTGAGGCTGTGTTAGTGTTCTGACTCTGTTGAGGCTGTGTTAGTGTTCTGACTCCCTGTTGAGGCTGTGTTAGTGTTCTGACTCTCTGTTGAGGTTGTGTTAGTGTTCTGACTCCCTGTTGAGGCTGTGTTAGTGTTCTGACTCTGTTGAGGCTGTGTTAGTGTTCTGACTCTGTTGAGGCTGTGTTAGTGTTCTGACTCCCTGTTGAGGTTGTGTTAGTGTTCTGACTCTCTGTTGAGGTTGTGTTAGTGTTCTGACTCCCTGTTGAGGCTGTGTTAGTGTTCTGACTCTGTTGAGGCTGTGTTAGTTTTCTGACTCTTGAGGCTGTGTTAGTGTTCTGACTCTTTGTTGAGGCTGTGTTAGTGTTCTGACCATTCTGTTGAGGCTGTGTTAGTGTTCTGACTCTGTTGAGGCTGTGTTAGTTTTCTGACTCTGTTGAGGCTGTGTTAGTGTTCTGACCATTCTGTTGAGGCTGTGTTAGTGTTCTGACCATTCTGTTGAGGCTGTGTTAGTGTTCTGACTCCCTGTTGAGGCTGTGTTAGTGTTCTGACTCTGTTGAGGCTGTGTTAGTGTTCTGACTCTCTGTTGAGGCTGTGTTAGTGTTCTGACCATTCTGTTGAGGCTGTGTTAGTGTTCTGACTCTGTTGAGGCTGTGTTAGTTTTCTGACTCTGTTGAGGCTGTGTTAGTGTTCTGACTCTGTTGAGGCTGTGTTAGTGTTCTCACCACTCTGTTGAGGCTGTGTTAGTGTTCTGACCATTCTGTTGAGGCTGTGTTAGTGTTCTGACCATTCTGTTGAGGCTGTGTTAGTGTTCTGACCATTCTGTTGAGGCTGTGTTAGTGTTCTGACTCCCTGTTGAGGCTGTGTTAGTGTTCTGACTCTGTTGAGGCTGTGTTAGTGTTCTGACTCTGTTGAGGCTGTGTTAGTGTTCTGACTCCCTGTTGAGGCTGTGTTAGTGTTCTGACTCCCTGTTGAGGCTGTGTTAGTGTTCTGACTCTGTTGAGGCTTTGTTAGTGTTCTGACTCTGTTGAGGCTGTGTTAGTGTTCTGACCATTCTGTTGAGGCTGTGTTAGTGTTCTGACCATTCTGTTGAGGCTGTGTTAGTGTTCTGACTCCCTGTTGAGGCTGTGTTAGTGTTCTGACTCTGTTGAGGTTGTGTTAGTGTTCTGATTCTCTGTTGAGGTTGTGTTAGTGTTCTGACTCCCTGTTGAGGCTGTGTTAGTGTTCTGACTCTGTTGAGGCTGTGTTAGTGTTCTGACTCTGTTGAGGCTGTGTTAGTGTTCTGACTCTCTGGTCAGGCTGTGTTAGTGTTCTGACTCTGTTGAGGCTGTGTTAGTGTTCTGACTCCCTGTTGAGGTTGTGTTAGTGTTCTGACTCTCTGTTGAGGCTGTGTTAGTGTTCTGACTCTGTTGAGGCTGTGTTAGTGTTCTGACTCTGTTGAGGTTGTGTTAGTGTTCTGACTCCCTGTTGAGGCTGTGTTAGTGTTCTGACTCTGTTGAGGCTGTGTTAGTGTTCTGACTCTGTTGAGGCTGTGTTAGTGTTCTGACTCCCTGTTGAGGCTGTGTTAGTGTTCTGACTCTCTGTTGAGGTTGTGTTAGTGTTCTGACTCCCTGTTGAGGCTGTGTTAGTGTTCTGACTCTGTTGAGGCTGTGTTAGTGTTCTGACTCTGTTGAGGCTGTGTTAGTGTTCTGACTCCCTGTTGAGGTTGTGTTAGTGTTCTGACTCTCTGTTGAGGTTGTGTTAGTGTTCTGACTCCCTGTTGAGGCTGTGTTAGTGTTCTGACTCTGTTGAGGCTGTGTTAGTTTTCTGACTCTTGAGGCTGTGTTAGTGTTCTGACTCTCTGTTGAGGCTGTGTTAGTGTTCTGACCATTCTGTTGAGGCTGTGTTAGTGTTCTGACTCTGTTGAGGCTGTGTTAGTTTTCTGACTCTGTTGAGGCTGTGTTAGTGTTCTGACCATTCTGTTGAGGCTGTGTTAGTGTTCTGACCATTCTGTTGAGGCTGTGTTAGTGTTCTGACTCCCTGTTGAGGCTGTGTTAGTGTTCTGACTCTGTTGAGGCTGTGTTAGTGTTCTGACTCTCTGTTGAGGCTGTGTTAGTGTTCTGACCATTCTGTTGAGGCTGTGTTAGTGTTCTGACTCTGTTGAGGCTGTGTTAGTTTTCTGACTCTGTTGAGGCTGTGTTAGTGTTCTGACTCTGTTGAGGCTGTGTTAGTGTTCTCACCACTCTGTTGAGGCTGTGTTAGTGTTCTGACCATTCTGTTGAGGCTGTGTTAGTGTTCTGACCATTCTGTTGAGGCTGTGTTAGTGTTCTGACTCCCTGTTGAGGCTGTGTTAGTGTTCTGACTCTGTTGAGGCTGTGTTAGTGTTCTGACTCTGTTGAGGTTGTGTTAGTGTTCTGACTCTGTTGAGGTTGTGTTAGTGTTCTGACTCACTGTTGAGGCTGTGTTAGTGTTCTGACTCTGTTGAGGCTGTGTTAGTTTTCTGACTCTGTTGAGGCTGTGTTAGTGTTCTGACTCTGTTGAGGCTGTGTTAGTGTTCTGACTCTGTTGAGGCTGTGTTAGTGTTCTCACCACTCTGTTGAGGCTGTGTTAGTGTTCTGACTCTGTTGAGGCTGTGTTAGTGTTCTGACCATTCTGTTGAGGCTGTGTTAGTGTTCTGACCATTCTGTTGAGGCTGTGTTAGTGTTCTGACTCCCTGTTGAGGCTGTGTTAGTGTTCTGACTCTGTTGAGGCTGTGTTAGTGTTCTGACTCTGTTGAGGCTGTGTTAGTGTTCTGACTCTGTTGAGGCTGTGTTAGTGTTCTGACTCCCTGTTGAGGCTGTGTTAGTGTTCTGACTCTCTGTTGAGGTTGTGTTAGTGTTCTGACTCCCTGTTGAGGCTGTGTTAGTGTTCTGACTCTGTTGAGGCTGTGTTAGTTTTCTGACTCTGTTGAGGCTGTGTTAGTGTTCTGACTCTCTGGTCAGGCTGTGTTAGTGTTCTGACTCTGTTGAGGCTGTGTTAGTGTTCTGACTCCCTGTTGAGGTTGTGTTAGTGTTCTGACTCTCTGTTGAGGCTGTGTTAGTGTTCTGACTCTGTTGAGGCTGTGTTAGTGTTCTGACTCTGTTGAGGTTGTGTTAGTGTTCTGACTCCCTGTTGAGGCTGTGGTGGTGTTCTGACTCTGTTGAGGCTGTGTTAGTGTTCTGACTCTCTGTTGAGGTTGTGTTAGTGTTCTGACTCCCTGTTGAGGCTGTGTTAGTGTTCTGACTCTGTTGAGGCTGTGTTAGTGTTCTGACTCTGTTGAGGCTGTGTTAGTGTTCTCACCACTCTGTTGAGGCTGTGTTAGTGTTCTGACCATTCTGTTGAGGCTGTGTTAGTGTTCTGACCATTCTGTTGAGGCTGTGTTAGTGTTCTGACTCCCTGTTGAGGCTGTGTTAGTGTTCTGACTCTGTTGAGGCTGTGTTAGTGTTCTGACTCTGTTGAGGTTGTGTTAGTGTTCTGACTCTGTTGAGGCTGTGTTAGTTTTCTGACTCTGTTGAGGCTGTGTTAGTGTTCTGACTCTGTTGAGGCTGTGTTAGTGTTCTGACTCCCTGTTGAGGCTGTGTTAGTGTTCTGACTCCCTGTTGAGGCTGTGTTAGTGTTCTGACTCTGTTGAGGCTTTGTTAGTGTTCTGACTCTGTTGAGGCTGTGTTAGTGTTCTGACCATTCTGTTGAGGCTGTGTTAGTGTTCTGACCATTCTGTTGAGGCTGTGTTAGTGTTCTGACTCCCTGTTGAGGCTGTGTTAGTGTTCTGACTCTGTTGAGGTTGTGTTAGTGTTCTGATTCTCTGTTGAGGTTGTGTTAGTGTTCTGACTCCCTGTTGAGGCTGTGTTAGTGTTCTGACTCTGTTGAGGCTGTGTTAGTGTTCTGACTCTGTTGAGGCTGTGTTAGTGTTCTGACTCTCTGTTGAGGCTGTGTTAGTGTTCTGACTCTGTTGAGGCTGTGTTAGTGTTCTGACTCTGTTGAGGTTGTGTTAGTGTTCTGACTCCCTGTTGAGGCTGTGTTAGTGTTCTGACTCTGTTGAGGCTGTGTTAGTGTTCTGACTCCCTGTTGAGGCTGTGTTAGTTTTCTGACTCCCTGTTGAGGCTGTGTTAGTGTTCTGACTCTCTGTTGAGGTTGTGTTAGTGTTCTGACTCCCTGTTGAGGCTGTGTTAGTGTTCCGACTCTGTTGAGGCTGTGTTAGTGTTCTGACTCCCTGTTGAGGCTGTGTTAGTGTTCTGACCATTCTCTTGAGGCTGTGTTAGTGCTCTGACTCTGTTGAGGCTGTGTTAGTGTTCTGACTAGACCTTACAGTGTAAGCATTTCACTGTAAGGTCTACACCTGTTGTATTCGGCGCATGTGACAAATACAATTGTATTTAATTTGACTTATTTATCTCACAACAAGCTGCCTGACACACCAACATCCCTCCTCCATCTCTCTCCTATCTGTTTATTCATGCTTGGGTTTTTCTCTTTCTTACTGCAGGTTTTTCCGTTCCTTCAGTCAAGCCGTTTGGTGGCTTCCCCATGTCGGCCCACCCCCAGACAGACCCCTCCAGTTACATGCCCCAGCCTCTGTCCTACCACACCTTCCACTCCGCTGGTCTGAATGCTAGCCTCAACGCTAACCCTGCCATGAAGGCAGGCGCCAACCTCCTGGAGAGCAGTGCAATGTGGGACATGGCCTACGGTGCTCGGTCAATGAGAGTTGGCACTGCTGATTTGTCATCAGGGTCGTCAGGGTACCAGTCTGGCACCAGCCATACAGGTGTGTGTATCTATGAGTTTTAATGAGATTATGTGTGTGTCCTACCTGTAATGAGTTTACAGGACAGCATGTGGGAGCAGATCATATCACGCATATCCCAGTCTAAAGAGCCAATGGCTGATCTTGGAAATTGATATATCATACCATGACATTTTTGTTATTTCACTATTACTAACTATTAGAGACTTTACGGACCAAAACAGTCCCTGTTGTGTGTTTATGTACAATTGTCAATTAGCCTATCAGAAGCTTCTAAAGCCATGACATAATTTTCGGGAATTTTACAAGCGGGATCATTTTCGACAACATCCGGTGAAATTACAGAGCGCCAAATTCAAACAAGTAAATCGTCATATTAAACATTCATGAAAATACAAGTGTCTTACATCATTCAAAATCTTAGAATCTTGGTAATCGAACTGCGTTGTCCGATTTTAAAAAGGCTTTACGGCGAAAGCACAACATTCGATTGTCTGAGGACAGCGCCCCACTACAACATATTTTTCAAACCAGCACAGGTGTCACAAAAATCTAAAATAGCGATAAAATAAATCCCTTACCTTTGAAGATCTTCCTCTGTTTGCAATCCCAAGGGTCCCAGCTACACAAGGAATGGTCGTTTTGTTCGATAAAGTCCTTCTTTATATCCCAAAAAGTCAGTTTAGTTGGCGCCATTGAGTTCTGTAATCCACTCGTTCAACATGCAGACAAAGGAATCCAAAAAGTTATCGGTAAAGTTCGTCCAAACAAGTCAAACGATGTTTCTAATTAATCCTCAAGGTGTCTAATATCTAAATAAACAGTAATATTTCAGATAGAGAATAGTATGTTCAATAGTATGTTCACCCCATTCACGCGCGCCAAAACACCAGTGTCCTGATCATGAGCCACCTGGATAAACTACAATTTCTTGTTTGTTTTTCAAAAATCAAGCCTGGAACCATGTCTAAAGACTGTTGACATCTAGTGGAAGCCATAGGAACTGCAATCTGGGAGCTATATCCCTGTGTAGTCAATAGGGAGTCATTGGAAAGACCAGTGACCTCGGGTTTTCGCCTGCCATATCAGTTCTGTTATACTCACAGACATAATTTTAACAGTTTTAGAATCTTCAGAGTGTTTTCTATCCAATACTACCAGTATGCATATATACAGTCATGGCCAAAAGTTTTGACAATGACACAAATATTAATTTCCACAAAGTTTGCTGCTTCAGTGTCTTTAGATGTTTTTGTCAGATGTTACTATGAAATACTGAAGTATGTAATCCTCCCTGGCATGCTGTCAATTAACTTCTGGGCCACATCCTGACTGATGGCAGCCCATTCTTGCATAATCAATGCTTGGAGTTTGTCAGAATTTGTGGGTTTTTGTTTGTCCACTCGCCTCTTGAGGATTGACCACAAGTTCTCAATGGGATTAAGGTCTGGGGAGTTTCCTGGCCATGGACCCAAAATATCAATGTTTTGTTCCCCGAGCCACTTAGTTATCACTTTTGCCTTATGGCAAGGTGTTCCATCATGCTGGAAAAGGCATTTTTCGTCACCAAACTGTTCCTGGATGGTTTGGAGAAGTTGCTCTCGGAGGATGTGTTGGTACCATTCTTTATTCATGGCCTTGTTCTTAGGCAAAATTGTGAGTGAACCCACTCCCTTGGCTGAGAAGCAACCCCACACATGAATGGTCTCAGGATGCTTTACTGTTGGCATGACACAGGACTGATGGTAGCGCTCACCTTGTCTTCTCCGGACAAGCTTTTTTCCGGATGCCCCAAACAATCGGACAGGGGATTCATCAGAGAAAATGACTTTACCCCAGTTCTCAGCAGTCCAATCCCTGTACCTTTTGCAGAATATCAGTCTGTCCCTGATGTTTTTTCTGGAGAGAAGTGGCTTCTCTGCTGCCCTTCTTGACACCAGGCCATCCTCCAAAAGTATTTGCCTCACTGTGCGTGCAGATGCACTCACACCTGCCTGCTGCCATTCGTGAGCAAGCTCTGTACTGGTGGTACCCCGATCCCGCAGCTGAATCAACTTTAAGAGATGGTCCTGGAGCTTGCTGGACTTTCATGGGCGCCCTGAAGCCTTCTTCACAACAATTGAACTGCTCTCCTTGAAGTTCTTGATGATCCGATAAATGGTTGATTTAGGTGCAATCTTACTGGCAGCAATATCCTTGCCTGTGAAGCCCTTTTTGTGCAAAGCAATGATGATGGCACGTGTTTCCTTGCAGGTAACCATGGTTGAAAGAGGAAGAACAATGATTCCAAGCACCACCCTCCTTTTGAAGCTTCCAGTCTGTTATTCAAACTCAATCAGCATGACAGAGTTATCTCCAGCCTTGTCCTCGTCAACACTCACACCTGTGTTAACGAGAGAATCGCTGACAGCTGGTCCTTTTGTGGCAGGGCTGAAATGCAGTGGAAATGTTTTTTTGGGATACAGTTAAATTGCATGGCAAAGAGGGACTTTGCAATTAATCTGATCAATCTTCATGACATTCTGGAGTATATGCAAATTGCCATCATACAAACTGAGGCAGAAGACTTTGTGAAAATTAATATTTGTGTCATTCTCAAAACCTTTGGCCACGACTGTATATGCATATCCTAGCTTCTGGGCCTGAGTAACAAGCAGTTTACTTTGGGCACGCCAGACTCTCCGTACTTCCGAACACTGCCCCCTAGCCCTAAGAGGTTAAAGGCACAGTCAACTTAGTATATGTAAACTTCTGACCCACTGGAATTGTGATACAGTGAATAATAAGTGAAATAATCTGTCTGTAAACAATTGTTGGGAAAATTATTTGTGTCATGCACAAATTAGATGTCCTAACCGACTTGCCAAAACTATAGTTTGTTAACAAGAAATGTGTGGAGTGGTTGAAAAACGAGTTTTAAGGACTCCAGCCGAAGTGTATGTAAACTTCCGACTTCAACTGTACTATACAAATGTTTTTTATGTTGTGAAATGTCAACAGTATTTTGATGTGCACGCTGTGTGTTCCTGTGCAGGTTCTGACCTGATGAAAGAGCACCTGAGAGAGATCAGGAGTCTACGTCAACGCCTGGAGGATTCCATTCAGACCAACGACCGCCTCCGACAGCAGCTGGAGGAGAGACTGGTCAACCAAGCCAGAGATAAATGTATTGACTAGACCATCATCACACCTGCTGTCTCAAACCATGAACATATATTCTACACACCCAACTTGGCTACCTGTACTAAGTCAATGTTGGCAGTCACTGTGTCAAAAGGCATTAGTGAAATGTACTGGCCCTCCTCCTCCTCTTCCTCATCCTTCTCTTCCTTCTCCTCCTCATCCTCTTTCTTGTCTTCCTCCTTCTCCTCTTCCTCTTTCTCTTTTCCTCTTCCTGCTCTTCATCAGGTGCTCCCACCAACATCTACATCCAGGGCTTGGACTCTGTCAGCCAGCTGTCCAGTGAGATCAGAGTTCTGAAAGCGGAGAACCTCAGCCTGCAGGACCGACTCCAACAGGCCAGCAGAGGTAACCAACCGCCTGGCTCCTAGTACGCTCAAAACTCTCTAATATACTACCCAACATACTATCAATTCTGCTCTGTAGCTCAGTTGGTAGAGCGTTGCGCTTGCAATACCAAGATAATGACCACCCGCACGTAAAATGTAAGTCACTTTGGATAAATGCGTTTGCTAAATGACATGCTGCATATTGCACTGAGAGGAGAATGATGATTGGCTGACAGCTGTGGGTGGTATATCACACCGTATACTACGGATATGCCCCCAACATTTTGTTACTGCTCTAATTACGTTGGTAACCAGTTTATAATAGCAATAAGGCATCTTGGGGGGTTTTGGTATATGGTCAATATACCATCGCTCAGGGCTGTATCAAGGCACTCCGCGTTGCGTCGTGCAAATGAACAACCGTTAGCTGTGGTATATTGGTCGTATACCACACCTCCTCGGGCCTTATTGCTTAATTATACAACGGGTGGGTCTAATCCTGAATGCGGATTGGTTAAAACCGCATTCCAACTGGTGGCTATTCCACAAGTTACCACAGGCTAAATCTATGACGTTAAAATGCCTACAGTATTTACTCTGTTCCATCTGACTGCGCAAGCCACTGTCATCAGCGCCGGGAATTTATAAACTTGATCTCCACTATAAAAAGCATCTAGGCATCATCTCACATTTCTTTTAATGTTTCAATATTCAAATTTGATCTCCAGCTGTTGCATAGTAATGAACGTGTCGGGAGTCAGGATGAGACAGACAGGCAGGCAGCTTTTCTCAGCCAGTTGAAATCATGAATTTGCATAATTTTTATGGATATATACAAAGAAATGTAAATATAAAACAGGTCAAACGAAGTGCAGCTAGTTTGCAGTCTTTCCAGCTTCATTTCTGTCTTTATTTGAGTTCCTCTGTACTCTTTCCCTAGACGCCAGTAAGGAGGTGGAGCAGCTGCGGGAGGCGGTGCTGTTGGGGCGTGCCCGTGTGAAGGAGGCGGAGTTAGAGACTGAGCGGTGGGCAGAACAGGGCAGGAGGTGGCACACGCAGACACAGGCTCAGACCCTGGAGATCACTCAGCTGAAACAGGACAGGCAGAGCAACCAGGAGACCATCAACAGGTAGGAGGAGTGTGTGTGTGTGTGTGTCTGTGTGCATCTCTGTTGTGTGATTATTGTTTTGTTACATGTGTGTAACTGTGTTGTGTGCGTGTGTGTCTAGGTTGCAGCACGATGTGAATGTCCTGCAGCAGCAGTTGTGTGAGAGCCGTGGCCTGGCCCACTCTCTACAGTATGACCTCCAGATATACCATAGAGTGTGTGGCGTCCCCAAGAACACAAACACAGGTGAGGGGTCCCACTCAGGGGAGTCTGCACCCTTTGACCTCAGGGATCTGCATGTTCAGCTAGGGCAGCAGTTGACTTCTAGGACACGCCCTCCTGGAGCCAGGATACAGCTCTTCCACGGTGAGAGAGCGCCACCACTGATTCTACCACATTCATACTGACACAGAACTCTGTACGGATGTGTCTGAAATTGCACCCTATTTCCTATATAGTGCACTACTGTCCAGAGCCAAGGACAAACGTTGTACACTTTATAGTCAGTAGGACGCCATGCCATTTTAGATTTACTCGTAACCAACACTCATTCCCCAATCTTCCTCTCCCGCTCACAGACCCTGATCTCTCTACCCCTGTCCGAGACCCTGGACTTTTCAGCCCTGCTTCCCCTCTCTGCCTCACACTGGAACCCCGGGAGGTTGACTCTTCTCTTGAGGGCCAGGCTCCAGACGGCTCCTTCGCAAACCGTAATGGCCGCCATGTTGTGGGCCACGTGGATGGCTTCAGCGCCCTGCAGCAGCAGATCCTGGAGGGGCGCGTCCTCATTGGCAAGATGGAGGCTGCCCTCCAGGCCACCGCCAACCACGCCCTGCTGGAGCTCAGCCTGGACAAGGTGAGAGGTCAGGGGTCAGTTAGCCCAGCGGTTTTCAAACCTATCCTTGGGGAACCCCAGACGTTCCATGTACACTACCGTTCAAACGTTTGGGGTCACTTAGAAATGTCCTTGTTTTTGAAAAACACATTTTTAGTCCATTAAAATGACATCAAATTGATCAGAAATACAGTGTAGACATTGTTAATGTTGTAAATGATTATTGTAGCTGGAAACGGCTACAATAGTCAACGTCAACAGTGAAGAGGCGACTCCGGGATGCTGGCCTTCTAGGCAGAGTTCCTCTGTCCAGAGTCTGTGTTCTATTGCCCATCTTAATCTTTTCTTTTTATTGGCCAGTCTGAGATATGGCTTTTTCTTTGCAACTCTGCCTAGAAGGCCAGCATCCCGCAGTCGCCTCTTCACTGTTGACGTTGAGACTGGAGTTTTGCGGGTACTATTTAATGAAGCTGCCAGTTGAGGACTTGTGAGGTGTCTGTTTCTCAAACTAGACACTCTAATGTACCAGGGCCTCCCACTCCTCTTTCTATTCTGTTTAGAGGCAATTTGCGCTGTTCTGTGAAGGGAGTAGTACACAGCGTTGTACGAGATCTTCAGTTTCTTGGCAATTTCTCGCATGGAATAGCCTTCATTTCTCAGAACAAGAATAGCACAACAGTTTTCAGCTGTGCTAACATAATTGTAAAAGGGTTTTCTAATGATCAATTAGCCTCTTAAAATTATAAACTTGGAATAGCTAACACAACGTGCCATTGGAACACAGCAGTGATGGTTGCTGATAATGGGCCACTGTACACCTATGTAGATATTCCATACAGAAATCTGCCGTTTCCAGCTACAATAGTCATTTACAACATTAACAATGTCTACACTGTATTTCTGATAAATTTAATGTTGGGTCGGCAGGGTAGCCTAGTGGTTAGAGCGTTGGACTAGTTGCAAGAAAGGTTGCAGGTTCAATTCCCCAAAAGGTACAAATCTGTCGTTCTGCCACTGAACAGGCAGCTAACCCACTGTTCCTAGGCCGTCATTTAAAATAAGTATTTGTTCTTAACTGACTTGCCTAGTAAAATATAGGTAAAATAAAATGTTATTTTAATGGACCAAAAATTTGCTTTTATTTAAAAAACAAGTACATTTCCTAAGTGACCCCAAAATTTCTAACGGTATTGTATTAACTATTCTACAGCCAGCACACCTAATTCAACTTGTCAACTAATCATCAAGCCCTTGACTTGGTGAATCAGGTGAGCTAGTTCAGGGATACAACAACATTGTGAAGCTGAGGAATGGGTTAAAAACCATTAAGTTAGAGGTTAGAGGCTTCACAGACACCTTACAGAGGAGTTAATGACACTGAACAGTAACTTTTAGGTCCTTGGTTTAAATTGATTAAACTCATGTTTCATCTTAGTTGTGTTGTCTAAAGTATAGCTAGTTGAGCTGGTTTCATCTTAGTAGTGGTGTATACAGTATAGCTAGTTGAGCTGGTTTCATCTTAGTAGGGTTGTCTACAGTATAGCTAGTTGAGCTGGTTTCATCTTAGTAGGGTTGTATACAGTATAGCTAGTTGATCTGGCTTCATCTTAGTAGTGGTGTATGCAGTATAACTAGTTGAGCTGGTTTCATCTTAGTAGTGGTGTATGCAGTATAGCTAGTTGAGCTGGTTTCATCTTAGTAGTGTTGTATACAGTATAGCTAGTTGAGCTGGCTTCATCTTAGTAGTGGTGTCTACAGTATAGCTAGTTGAGCTGGTTTCATCTTAGTAGTGTTGTATACAGTATAGCTAGTTAAGCTGGTTTCATCTCAGTAGTATTGTATACAGTATAGATAGTTGAGCTGGTTTCATCTTAGTAGTGTTGTATAGCTTGTTGAGCTGGTTTCATCCAGGTCATGTTGTATACAGTATTGCTAGTTGAGCTGGTTTCATCTTAGGAGTGTTGTATAGCTAGTTGAGTTGGCTTCATCTTAGTAGTGGTGTATACAGTATAGCTAGTTGAGCTGGCTTCATCTTAGTAGTGTTGTCTACAGTATAGCTAGTTGAGCTGGTTTCATCTCAGTAGTGGTGTATGCAGTATAGCTAGTTGAGTTGGTTTCATCTTAGTAGTGGTGTATACAGAATAGCTAGTTGAGCTGGTTTCATCTCAGTAGTGGTGTATACAGAATAGCTAGTTGAGCTGGTTTCATCTTAGTAGTGGTGTATACAGAATAGATAGTTGAGCTGGTTTTATCTCAGTAGTGGTGTATACAGTATAGCTAGTTGAGCTGGTTTCATCTTAGTAGTGTTGTATACAGTATAGCTAGTTAAGCTGGTTTCATCTCAGTAGTATTGTATACAGTATAGCTAGTTGAGCTGGTTTCATCCAGGTCATGTTGTATACAGTATTGCTAGTTGAGCTGGTTTCATCTTAGGAGTGTTGTATAGCTAGTTGAGTTGGCTTCATCTTAGTAGTGGTGTATAGAGTATAGCTAGTTGAGCTGGCTTCATCGTAGTAGTGGTGTCTACAGTATAGCTAGTTGAGCTGGTTTCATCTTAGTAGTGTTGTATACAGTATAGCTAGTTGAGTTGGTTTCATCTTAGTAGTGGTGTATACAGAATAGCTAGTTGAGCTGGTTTCATCTCAGTAGTGGTGTATACAGTATAGCTAGTTGAGCTGGTTTCATCTTAGTAGTGGTGTATACAGAATAGATAGTTGAGCTGGTTTTATCTCAGTAGTGGTGTATACAGTATAGCTAGTTGAGCTGGTTTCATCTTAGTAGTGTTGTATACAGTGTAGCTAGTTGATCTGGCTTCATCTTAGTAGTGGTGTATGCAGTATAGCTAGTTGAGCTGGTTTCATCTTAGTAGTGGTGTATGCAGTATAGCTAGGTAAGCTGGTTTCATCTTAGTAGTGGTGTATACAGTATAGCTAGTTGATCTGGTTTCATCTTAGTAGTGGTGTATACAGTATAGCTAGTTGAGCTGGCTTCATCTTAGTAGTGGTGTATACAGTATAGCTAGTTGAGCTGGTTTCATCTTAGTAATGTTGTATACAGTATAGCTAGTTAAGCTGGTTTCATCTCAGTAGTGTTGTATACAGTATAGCTAGTTGAGCTGGTTTCATCTTAGTAGTGTTGTATAGCTTGTTGAGCTGGTTTCATCTTAGTAGTGTTGTCTACAGTAAAGCTAGTTGAGCTGGTTTCATCTTAGTAGGGTTGTCTACAGTATAGCTAGTTGAGCTGGTTTCATCTCAGTAGTGGTGTCTACAGTATGGCTAGTTGAGCTGGTTTCATCTTAGTAGTGTTGTATAGCTTGTTGAGCTGGTTTCATCTTAGTAGTGTTGTCTACAGTAAAGCTAGTTGAGCTGGTTTCATCTTAGTAGGGTTGTCTACAGTATAGCTAGTTGAGCTGGTTTCATCTCAGTAGTGGTGTCTACAGTATGGCTAGTTGAGCTGGTTTCATCTTAGTAGTGTTGTCTACAGTATAGCTAGTTGAGCTGGTTTCATCTTAGTAGGGTTGTCTACAGTATAGCTAGTTGAGCTGGTTTCATCTTAGTAGTGGTGTCTACAATATATCTAGTTGAGCTGGTTTCATCTTAGTAGTGGTGTCTACAATATATCTAGTTGAGCTGGTTTCATCTTAGTAGTGGTGTATGCAGTATAGCTAGTTGAGCTGGTTTCATCTTAGTAGTGGTGTATACAGTATAGCTAGTTGAGCTGGTTTCATCTTAGTAGTGTTGTATACAGTATAGCTAGTTGAGCTGGTTTCATCTTAGTAGTGGTGTATGCAGTATAGCTAGGTAAGCTGGTTTCATCTTAGTAGTGGTGTATACAGTATAGCTAGTTGAGCTGGTTTCATCTCAGTAGTGTTGTATACAGTATAGCTAGTTGAGCTGGTTTCATCTTAGTAGTGGTGTATGCAGTATAGCTAGTTGAGCTGGTTTCATCTTAGTAGTGGTGTATACAGTATAGCTAGTTGAGCTGGTTTCATCTTAGTAGTGTTGTATAGCTTGTTGAGCTGGTTTCATCCAGGTCATGTTGTATACAGTATTGCTAGTTGAGCTGGTTTCATCTTAGGAGTGTTGTATAGCTAGTTGAGTTGGCTTCATCTTAGTAGTGGTGTATACAGTATAGCTAGTTGAGCTGGCTTCATCTTAGTAGTGGTGTATACAGTATAGCTAGTTGAGCTGGTTTCATCTTAGTAATGTTGTATACAGTATAGCTAGTTAAGCTGGTTTCATCTCAGTAGTGTTGTATACAGTATAGCTATTTGAGCTGGTTTCATCTCAGTAGTGTTGTATAGCTTGTTGAGCTGGTTTCATCCAGGTCATGTTGTATACAGTATTGCTAGTTGAGCTGGTTTCATCTTAGGAGTGTTGTATAGCTAGTTGAGCTGGTTTCATCTTAGTAGTGTTGTCTACAGTATAGCTAGTTGAGCTGGTTTCATCTTAGTAGGGTTGTCTACAGTATAGCTAGTTGAGCTGGTTTCATCTCAGTAGTGGTGTCGACAGTATAGCTAGTTGAGCTGGTTTCATCTTAGTAGTGGTGTCTACAGTATAGCTAGTTGAGCGGGTTTCATCTTAGTAGGGTTGTCTACAGTATAGCTAGTTGAGCTGGTTTCATCTCAGTAGTGGTGTCTACAATATATCTAGTTGAGCTGGTTTCATCTTAGTAGTGGTGTATGCAGTATAGCTAGTTGAGCTGGTTTCATCTTAGTAGTGATGTATACAGTATAGCTAGTTGAGCTGGTTTCATCTTAGTAGTGTTGTATACAGTATAGCTAGTTGAGCTGGCTTCATCTTAGTAGTGGTGTCTAGAGTATAGCTAGTTGAGCTGGTTTCATCTTAGTAGTGTTGTATACATTATAGCTAGTTAAGCTGGTTTCATCTCAGTAGTATTGTATACAGTATAGCTAGTTGAGCTGGTTTCATCTTAGTAGTGTTGTATAGCTTGTTGAGCTGGTTTCATCCAGGTCATGTTGTATACAGTATTGCTAGTTGAGCTGGTTTCATCTTAGGAGTGTTGTATAGCTAGTTGAGTTGGCTTCATCTTAGTAGTGGTGTATACAGTATAGCTAGTTGAGCTGGTTTCATCTCAGTAGTGTTGTCTACAGTATAGCTAGTTGAGCTGGTTTCGTCTTAGTTGTGTTTTCTACAGTATAGCTAATTGAGCTGGTTTCATCTCAGTAGTGTTGTATACAGTATAGCTAGTTGAGCTGGTTTCATCGTAGTAGTGGTGTATACAGTATAGCTAGTTGAGCTGGTTTCATGTTAGTAGTGTTGTATACAGTATAGCTAGTTGAGCTGGTTTCATCTCAGTAGTGGTGTATACAGTATAGCTAGTTGAGCTGGTTTCGTCTTAGTTGTGTTTTCTACAGTATAGCTAATTGAGCTGGTTTCATCTCAGTAGTGTTGTATCACGGTATAGCTAGTTGAGCTGGTTTCATCGTAGTAGTGGTGTATACAGTATAGCTAGTTGAGCTGGTTTCATGTTAGTAGTGTTGTATACAGTATAGCTAGTTGAGCTGGTTTCATCTCAGTAGTGGTGTATACAGTATAGCTAGTTGAGCTGGTTTCATCTTAGTAGTGTTTTATACAGTATAGCTAGTTGAGCTGGTTTCATCTTAGTAGTGTTTTATACAGTATAGCTAGTTGAGCTGGTTTCATCTTAGTAGTGTTGTCTACAGAATAGCTAGTTGAGCTGGTTTCATCTTAGTAGTGTTGTATACAGTATAGCTAGTTGAGCTGG
Source organism: Brachymystax lenok tsinlingensis (assembly GCA_030435695.1). Taxonomy (NCBI): domain Eukaryota; kingdom Metazoa; phylum Chordata; class Actinopteri; order Salmoniformes; family Salmonidae; genus Brachymystax; species Brachymystax lenok. The sequence continues at coordinate 39,848,457 of CM059790.1, read as the reverse complement.
TTTCATCTCAGTAGTGGTGTTTTCAGTATAGCTAGTTGAGCTGGTTTCATCTTAGTGGTGTATACAGCATAGCTAGTTGAGCTGGTTTCATCTTAGTGGTGTATACCGTATAGCTAGTTGAGCTGGTTTCATCTTAGTAGTGGTGTCTACAGTATAGCTAGTTGAGCTGGTTTCATCTTAGTAGTGTTGTATACAGTATAGCTAGTTGAGCTGGTTTCATCTCAGTAGTGGTGTATACAGTATAGCTAGTTGAGCTGGTTTCATCTTAGTGTTGTATACAGTATAGCTAGTTGAGCTGGTTTCATCTCAGTAGTGGTGTATACAGTATAGCTAGTTGAGCTGGTTTCATCTTAGTGGTGTATACAGTATAGCTAGTTGAGCTGGTTTCATCTTAGTAGTGATGTCTACAGTATAGCTAGTTGAGCTGGTTTCATCTTAGTAGTGTTGTATACAGTATAGCTAGTTGAGTTGGTTTCATCTTAGTAGTGGTGTATACAGAATAGCTAGTTGAGCTGGTTTCATCTCAGTAGTGGTGTATACAGTATAGCTAGTTGAGCTGGTTTCATCTTAGTAGTGGTGTATACAGAATAGATAGTTGAGCTGGTTTTATCTCAGTAGTGGTGTATACAGTATAGCTAGTTGAGCTGGTTTCATCTTAGTAGTGTTGTATACAGTGTAGCTAGTTGATCTGGCTTCATCTTAGTAGTGGTGTATGCAGTATAGCTAGTTGAGCTGGTTTCATCTTAGTAGTGTTGTATAGTTTGTTGAGCTGGTTTCATCCAGGTCATGTTGTACACAGTATTGCTAGTTGAGCTGGTTTCATCTTAGGAGTGTTGTATAGGTAGTTGAGTTGGCTTCATCTTAGTAGTGGTGTATACAGTATAGCTAGTTGAGCTGGCTTCATCTTAGTAGTGGTGTATACAGTATAGCTAGTTGAGCTGGTTTCATCTTAGTAATGTTGTATACAGTATAGCTAGTTAAGCTGGTTTCATCTCAGTAGTGTTGTATACAGTATAGCTATTTGAGCTGGTTTCATCTTAGTAGTGTTGTATAGCTTGTTGAGCTGGTTTCATCCAGGTCATGTTGTATACAGTATTGCTAGTTGAGCTGGTTTCATCTTAGGAGTGTTGTATAGCTAGTTGAGCTGGTTTCATCTTAGTAGGGTTGTCTACAGTATAGCTAGTTGAGCTGGTTTCATCTTAGTAGGGTTGTCTACAGTATAGCAAGTTGAGCTGGTTTCATCTTAGTAGTGGTGTCTACAATATATCTAGTTGAGCTGGTTTCATCTTAGTAGTGGTGTATGCAGTATAGCTAGTTGAGCTGGTTTCATCTTAGTAGTGGTGTATACAGTATAGCTAGTTGAGCTGGTTTCATCTTAGTAGTGTTGTATACAGTATAGCTAGTTGAGCTGGTTTCATCTTAGTAGTGGTGTATGCAGTATAGCTAGGTAAGCTGGTTTCATCTTAGTAGTGGTGTATACAGTATAGCTAGTTGAGCTGGTTTCATCTCAGTAGTGTTGTATACAGTATAGCTAGTTGAGCTGGTTTCATCTTAGTAGTGGTGTATGCAGTATAGCTAGTTGAGCTGGTTTCATCTTAGTAGTGGTGTATACAGTATAGCTAGTTGAGCTGGTTTCATCTTAGTAGTGTTGTATAGCTTGTTGAGCTGGTTTCATCCAGGTCATGTTGTATACAGTATTGCTAGTTGAGCTGGTTTCATCTTAGGAGTGTTGTATAGCTAGTTGAGTTGGCTTCATCTTAGTAGTGGTGTATACAGTATAGCTAGTTGAGCTGGCTTCATCTTAGTAGTGGTGTATACAGTATAGCTAGTTGAGCTGGTTTCATCTTAGTAATGTTGTATACAGTATAGCTAGTTAAGCTGGTTTCATCTCAGTAGTGTTGTATACAGTATAGCTATTTGAGCTGGTTTCATCTTAGTAGTGTTGTATAGCTTGTTGAGCTGGTTTCATCCAGGTCATGTTGTATACAGTATTGCTAGTTGAGCTGGTTTCATCTTAGGAGTGTTGTATAGCTAGTTGAGCTGGTTTCATCTTAGTAGTGTTGTCTACAGTAAAGCTAGTTGAGCTGGTTTCATCTTAGTAGGGTTGTCTACAGTATAGCTAGTTGAGCTGGTTTCATCTCAGTAGTGGTGTCGACAGTATAGCTAGTTGAGCTGGTTTCATCTTAGTAGTGGTGTCTACAGTATAGCTAGTTGAGCTGGTTTCATCTTAGTAGTGGTGTCTACAGTATAGCTAGTTGAGCTGGTTTCATCTTAGTAGGGTTGTCTACAGTATAGCTAGTTGAGCTGGTTTCATCTCAGTAGTGGTGTCTACAATATATCTAGTTGAGCTGGTTTCATCTTAGTAGTGGTGTATGCAGTATAGCTAGTTGAGCTGGTTTCATCTTAGTAGTGATGTCCACAGTATAGCTAGTTGAGCTGGTTTCATCTCAGTAGTGTTGTATACAGTATAGCTAGTTGAGCTGGCTTCATCTTAGTAGTGGTGTCTACTGTATAGCTAGTTGAGCTGGTTTCATCTTAGTAGGGTTGTCTACAGTATAGCTAGTTGAGCTGGTTTCATCTCAGTAGTGGTGTCTACAATATATCTAGTTGAGCTGGTTTCATCTTAGTAGTGGTGTATGCAGTATAGCTAGTTGAGCTGGTTTCATCTTAGTAGTGGTGTCTACAGTATAGCTAGTTGAGCTGGTTTCATCTTAGTAGTGTTGTATACAGTATAGCTAGTTAAACTGGTTTCATCTCAGTAGTATTGTATACAGTATAGCTAGTTGAGCTGGTTTCATCTTAGTAGTGTTGTATAGCTTGTTGAGCTGGTTTCATCCAGGTCATGTTGTATACAGTATTGCTAGTTGAGCTGGTTTCATCTTAGGAGTGTTGTATAGCTAGTTGAGTTGGCTTCATCTTAGTAGTGGTGTATACAGTATAGCTAGTTGAGCTGGTTTCATCTCAGTAGTGTTGTCTACAGTATAGCTAGTTGAGCTGGTTTCGTCTTAGTTGTGTTTTCTACAGTATAGCTAATTGAGCTGGTTTCATCTCAGTAGTGTTGTATACAGTATAGCTAGTTGAGCTGGTTTCATCGTAGTAGTGGTGTATACAGTATAGCTAGTTGAGCTGGTTTCATGTTAGTAGTGTTGTATACAGTATAGCTAGTTGAGCTGGTTTCATCTCAGTAGTGGTGTATACAGTATAGCTAGTTGAGCTGGTTTCGTCTTAGTTGTGTTTTCTACATTATAGCTAATTGAGCTGGTTTCATCTCAGTAGTGTTGTATACGGTATAGCTAGTTGAGCTGGTTTCATCGTAGTAGTGGTGTATACAGTATAGCTAGTTGAGCTGGTTTCATGTTAGTAGTGTTGTATACAGTATAGCTAGTTGAGCTGGTTTCATCTCAGTAGTGGTGTATACAGTATAGCTAGTTGAGCTGGTTTCATCTTAGTAGTGTTTTATACAGTATAGCTAGTTGAGCTGGTTTCATCTTAGTAGTGTTTTATACAGTATAGCTAGTTGAGCTGGTTTCATCTTAGTAGTGTTGTCTACAGAATAGCTAGTTGAGCTGGTTTCATCTTAGTAGTGTTGTATACAGTATAGCTAGTTGAGCTGGTTTCATCTCAGTAGTGGTGTTTTCAGTATAGCTAGTTGAGCTGGTTTCATCTTAGTGGTGTATACAGCATAGCTAGTTGAGCTGGTTTCATCTTAGTGGTGTATACCGTATAGCTAGTTGAGCTGGTTTCATCTTAGTAGTGGTGTCTACAGTATAGCTAGTTGAGCTGGTTTCATCTTAGTAGTGTTGTATACAGTATAGCTAGTTGAGCTGGTTTCATCTCAGTAGTGGTGTATACAGTATAGCTAGTTGAGCTGGTTTCATCTTAGTGTTGTATACAGTATAGCTAGTTGAGCTGGTTTCATCTCAGTAGTGGTGTATACAGTATAGCTAGTTGAGCTGGTTTCATCTTAGTGGTGTATACAGTATAGCTAGTTGAGCTGGTTTCATCTTAGTAGTGATGTCTACAGTATAGCTAGTTGAGCTGGTTTCATCTTAGTAGTGTTGTATACAGTATAGCTAGTTGAGTTGGTTTCATCTTAGTAGTGGTGTATACAGAATAGCTAGTTGAGCTGGTTTCATCTCAGTAGTGGTGTATACAGTATAGCTAGTTGAGCTGGTTTCATCTTAGTAGTGGTGTATACAGAATAGATAGTTGAGCTGGTTTTATCTCAGTAGTGGTGTATACAGTATAGCTAGTTGAGCTGGTTTCATCTTAGTAGTGTTGTATACAGTGTAGCTAGTTGATCTGGCTTCATCTTAGTAGTGGTGTATGCAGTATAGCTAGTTGAGCTGGTTTCATCTTAGTAGTGTTGTATAGTTTGTTGAGCTGGTTTCATCCAGGTCATGTTGTACACAGTATTGCTAGTTGAGCTGGTTTCATCTTAGGAGTGTTGTATAGGTAGTTGAGTTGGCTTCATCTTAGTAGTGGTGTATACAGTATAGCTAGTTGAGCTGGCTTCATCTTAGTAGTGGTGTATACAGTATAGCTAGTTGAGCTGGTTTCATCTTAGTAATGTTGTATACAGTATAGCTAGTTAAGCTGGTTTCATCTCAGTAGTGTTGTATACAGTATAGCTATTTGAGCTGGTTTCATCTTAGTAGTGTTGTATAGCTTGTTGAGCTGGTTTCATCCAGGTCATGTTGTATACAGTATTGCTAGTTGAGCTGGTTTCATCTTAGGAGTGTTGTATAGCTAGTTGAGCTGGTTTCATCTTAGTAGGGTTGTCTACAGTATAGCTAGTTGAGCTGGTTTCATCTTAGTAGGGTTGTCTACAGTATAGCAAGTTGAGCTGGTTTCATCTTAGTAGTGGTGTCTACAATATATCTAGTTGAGCTGGTTTCATCTTAGTAGTGGTGTATGCAGTATAGCTAGTTGAGCTGGTTTCATCTTAGTAGTGGTGTATACAGTATAGCTAGTTGAGCTGGTTTCATCTTAGTAGTGTTGTATACAGTATAGCTAGTTGAGCTGGTTTCATCTTAGTAGTGGTGTATGCAGTATAGCTAGGTAAGCTGGTTTCATCTTAGTAGTGGTGTATACAGTATAGCTAGTTGAGCTGGTTTCATCTCAGTAGTGTTGTATACAGTATAGCTAGTTGAGCTGGTTTCATCTTAGTAGTGGTGTATGCAGTATAGCTAGTTGAGCTGGTTTCATCTTAGTAGTGGTGTATACAGTATAGCTAGTTGAGCTGGTTTCATCTTAGTAGTGTTGTATAGCTTGTTGAGCTGGTTTCATCCAGGTCATGTTGTATACAGTATTGCTAGTTGAGCTGGTTTCATCTTAGGAGTGTTGTATAGCTAGTTGAGTTGGCTTCATCTTAGTAGTGGTGTATACAGTATAGCTAGTTGAGCTGGCTTCATCTTAGTAGTGGTGTATACAGTATAGCTAGTTGAGCTGGTTTCATCTTAGTAATGTTGTATACAGTATAGCTAGTTAAGCTGGTTTCATCTCAGTAGTGTTGTATACAGTATAGCTATTTGAGCTGGTTTCATCTTAGTAGTGTTGTATAGCTTGTTGAGCTGGTTTCATCCAGGTCATGTTGTATACAGTATTGCTAGTTGAGCTGGTTTCATCTTAGGAGTGTTGTATAGCTAGTTGAGCTGGTTTCATCTTAGTAGTGTTGTCTACAGTAAAGCTAGTTGAGCTGGTTTCATCTTAGTAGGGTTGTCTACAGTATAGCTAGTTGAGCTGGTTTCATCTCAGTAGTGGTGTCGACAGTATAGCTAGTTGAGCTGGTTTCATCTTAGTAGTGGTGTCTACAGTATAGCTAGTTGAGCTGGTTTCATCTTAGTAGTGGTGTCTACAGTATAGCTAGTTGAGCTGGTTTCATCTTAGTAGGGTTGTCTACAGTATAGCTAGTTGAGCTGGTTTCATCTCAGTAGTGGTGTCTACAATATATCTAGTTGAGCTGGTTTCATCTTAGTAGTGGTGTATGCAGTATAGCTAGTTGAGCTGGTTTCATCTTAGTAGTGATGTCCACAGTATAGCTAGTTGAGCTGGTTTCATCTCAGTAGTGTTGTATACAGTATAGCTAGTTGAGCTGGCTTCATCTTAGTAGTGGTGTCTACAGTATAGCTAGTTGAGCTGGTTTCATCTTAGTAGTGGTGTCTACAATATATCTAGTTGAGCTGGTTTCATCTTAGTAGTGGTGTATGCAGTATAGCTAGTTGAGCTGGTTTCATCTTAGTAGTGGTGTATACAGTATAGCTAGTTGAGCTGGCTTCATCTTAGTAGTGGTGTATACAGTATAGCTAGTTGAGCTGGTTTCATCTCAGTAGTGGTGTCTACAATATATCTAGTTGAGCTGGTTTCATCTTAGTAGTGGTGTATGCAGTATAGCTAGTTGAGCTGGTTTCATCTTAGTAGTGGTGTCTACAGTATAGCTAGTTGAGCTGGTTTCATCTTAGTAGTGTTGTATACAGTATAGCTAGTTAAGCTGGTTTCATCTCAGTAGTATTGTATACAGTATAGCTAGTTGAGCTGGTTTCATCTTAGTAGTGTTGTATAGCTTGTTGAGCTGGTTTCATCCAGGTCATGTTGTATACAGTATTGCTAGTTGAGCTGGTTTCATCTTAGGAGTGTTGTATAGCTAGTTGAGTTGGCTTCATCTTAGTAGTGGTGTATACAGTATAGCTAGTTGAGCTGGTTTCATCTCAGTAGTGTTGTCTACAGTATAGCTAGTTGAGCTGGTTTCGTCTTAGTTGTGTTTTCTACAGTATAGCTAATTGAGCTGGTTTCATCTCAGTAGTGTTGTATACGGTATAGCTAGTTGAGCTGGTTTCATCGTAGTAGTGGTGTATACAGTATAGCTAGTTGAGCTGGTTTCATGTTAGTAGTGTTGTATACAGTATAGCTAGTTGAGCTGGTTTCATCTCAGTAGTGGTGTATACAGTATAGCTAGTTGAGCTGGTTTCATCCCAGTAGTGTTGTATACAGTATAGCTAGTTGAGCTGGTTTCATCTTAGTAGTGGTGTCTACAGTATAGCTAGTTGATCTGGTTTCATCTCAGTAGTGGTGTATACAGTATAGCTAGTTGAGCTGGTTTCATCTTAGTAGTGATGTCCACAGTATAGCTAGTTGAGCTGGTTTCATCTTAGTAGTGGTGTCTACAGTATAGCTAGTTGATCTGGTTTCATCTCAGTAGTGGTGTATACAGTATAGCTAGTTGAGCTGGTTTCATCTTAGTAGTGATGTCCACAGTATAGCTAGTTGAGCTGGTTTCATCTTAGTAGTGTTGTATACAGTATTGCTAGTTGAGCTGGCTTCATCTCAGTAGTGGTGTCTACAGTATAGCTAGTTGAGCTGGCTTCATCTTAGTAGTGGTGTATACAGTATAGCTAGTTGAGCTGGTTTCATCTTAGTAGTGTTGTATACAGTATAGCTAGTTGAGCTGGTTTCATCTCAGTAGTGGTGTATACAGTATAGCTAGTTGAGCTGGTTTCATCCCAGTAGTGTTGTATACAGTATAGCTAGTTGAGCTGGTTTCATCTTAGTAGTGGTGTCTACAGTATAGCTAGTTGATCTGGTTTCATCTCAGTAGTGGTGTATACAGTATAGCTAGTTGAGCTGGTTTCATCTTAGTAGTGATGTCCACAGTATAGCTAGTTGAGCTGGTTTCATCTTAGTAGTGGTGTCTACAGTATAGCTAGTTGATCTAGTTTCATCTCAGTAGTGGTGTATACAGTATAGCTAGTTGAGCTGGTTTCATCTTAGTAGTGATGTCCACAGTATAGCTAGTTGAGCTGGTTTCATCTTAGTAGTGTTGTATACAGTATTGCTAGTTGAGCTGGCTTCATCTCAGTAGTGGTGTCTACAGTATAGCTAGTTGAGCTGGCTTCATCTTAGTAGTGGTGTATACAGTATAGCTAGTTGAGCTGGTTTCATCTCAGTAGTGTTGTCTACAGTATAGCTAGTTGAGCTGGTTTCGTCTTAGTTGTGTTTTCTACAGTATAGCTAATTGAGCTGGTTTCATCTCAGTAGTGTTGTATACGGTATAGCTAGTTGAGCTGGTTTCATCGTAGTAGTGGTGTATACAGTATAGCTAGTTGAGCTGGTTTCATGTTAGTAGTGTTGTATACAGTATAGCTAGTTGAGCTGGTTTCATCTCAGTAGTGGTGTATACAGTATAGCTAGTTGAGCTGGTTTCATCCCAGTAGTGTTGTATACAGTATAGCTAGTTGAGCTGGTTTCATCTTAGTAGTGGTGTCTACAGTATAGCTAGTTGATCTGGTTTCATCTCAGTAGTGGTGTATACAGTATAGCTAGTTGAGCTGGTTTCATCTTAGTAGTGATGTCCACAGTATAGCTAGTTGAGCTGGTTTCATCTTAGTAGTGGTGTCTACAGTATAGCTAGTTGATCTGGTTTCATCTCAGTAGTGGTGTATACAGTATAGCTAGTTGAGCTGGTTTCATCTTAGTAGTGATGTCCACAGTATAGCTAGTTGAGCTGGTTTCATCTTAGTAGTGTTGTATACAGTATTGCTAGTTGAGCTGGCTTCATCTCAGTAGTGGTGTCTACAGTATAGCTAGTTGAGCTGGCTTCATCTTAGTAGTGGTGTATACAGTATAGCTAGTTGAGCTGGTTTCATCTTAGTAGTGTTGTATACAGTATAGCTAGTTAAGCTGGTTTCATCTCATTAGTGGTGTATACAGTATAGCTAGTTGAGCTGGTTTCATCTTAGTAGTGTTGTATACAGTATAGCTAGTTGAGCTGGTTTCATCTCAGTAGTGGTGTATACAGTATAGCTAGTTGAGCTGGTTTCATCGTAGTAGTGGTGTATACAGTATAGCTAGTTGAGCTGGTTTCATCTCAGTAGTGTTGTATACGGTATAGCTAGTTGAGCTGGTTTCATCGTAGTAGTGGTGTATACAGTATAGCTAGTTGAGCTGGTTTCATGTTAGTAGTGTTGTATACAGTATAGCTAGTTGAGCTGGTTTCATCTCAGTAGTGGTGTATACAGTATAGCTAGTTGAGCTGGTTTCATCCCAGTAGTGTTGTATACAGTATAGCTAGTTGAGCTGGTTTCATCTTAGTAGTGGTGTCTACAGTATAGCTAGTTGATCTGGTTTCATCTCAGTAGTGGTGTATACAGTATAGCTAGTTGAGCTGGTTTCATCTTAGTAGTGATGTCCACAGTATAGCTAGTTGAGCTGGTTTCATCTTAGTAGTGGTGTCTACAGTATAGCTAGTTGATCTGGTTTCATCTCAGTAGTGGTGTATACAGTATAGCTAGTTGAGCTGGTTTCATCTTAGTAGTGATGTCCACAGTATAGCTAGTTGAGCTGGTTTCATCTTAGTAGTGTTGTATACAGTATTGCTAGTTGAGCTGGCTTCATCTCAGTAGTGGTGTCTACAGTATAGCTAGTTGAGCTGGCTTCATCTTAGTAGTGGTGTATACAGTATAGCTAGTTGAGCTGGTTTCATCTTAGTAGTGTTGTATACAGTATAGCTAGTTGAGCTGGTTTCATCTCATTAGTGGTGTATACAGTATAGCTAGTTGAGCTGGTTTCATCTTAGTAGTGTTGTATACAGTATAGCTAGTTGAGCTGGTTTCATCTCAGTAGTGGTGTATACAGTATAGCTAGTTGAGCTGGTTTCATCTTAGTTGTTTTGTCCACAGTATACTGTAGCTAGTTGAGCTGAAAATATGTTCAACTTTTGGATTGTTTACCTTTGTTTTACTTAGATTAGTTTAGTCTAACTCTCTCTGTGGATATCTCTCTATCTTTGTGCCAGCCTGTGGACCCTGGCTGTGTGAGGAGTCTGCTGACTTGTTCTAAGACCCTGAGGAAGATCCTTGAGGATGCCAGCTCCCTGCTCAGAATGTTCTGGAGGGCAGCACTGCCCAATAGTGAGGGGTCCACTCAGAGCACCAAGACGGTCAGAATCTTATACTCTTTATGTTTGTTTGTAAGAGTTAAATGGAAGGTATTTCCTTATGCTGTTAGCGTGTCATGTGTGTCACTGATCATGTTTGAGAGTGTGTATGTATGCTTTAGTGGGGATTTTTGTTAATTGATTTGTCACTAGGTGGACTCCCTGTAACCTCTCTGCTCTTTACAGGTGTGTAGATTTCTGAAGTGTGACAGTGTGTTTTATCTGTCTGTCTGTGTGTGTGTCCAGGAGCTGTCTCTAAACGAGATCCACACGATGCGTCAGCAGATCTCAGAGAAGGAGGAGGCTTTAAAGGACGCCATGGAGAGACTGAAAACCTCCAACCGCACCAAAGAGAGTATGGAACACTTCATCGTCAGTCAACGTGAGTGACTCCAATATCTCTCCTCTTCCACTTCTCCTTTTTTACCTCTCCCCTCCCTGTTCTTCTTTCTCTCCCCCCTGTCTTCTCCTTATATGCCAGGCATGTATCTTCCCTTTAGTTCATTCCTTTGTTCGTCATTCCTCCCCTCTCTGTAACTCCCATACTGGATACTAATGCTGTGGTGACACCTGGGGTTATGTAAGGACTGAAGGAGCACAGTGAGGCATGTCCCTCTCTGTCTCTGTCTGTCTGTCTTTCTGTCTCTCTCTGTCCCTGTCTGTCTTTCTGTCTCTCTCTGTCTCTCTCTGTCTCTGTCTGTCTTTCTGTCACTCTCTGTCTCTCTCTGTCTCTGTCTGTCTTTCTGTCTCTGTCTGTCTTACTGTCTTTGTCTCTCTCTTTGTCTTTCTGTCTCTGTCTGTCTGTCTTTCTGTCTCTGTCTATCTGCGTCTCTCTGTCTCTGTCTCTCTCTGTCTTTGTCTCTCTCTTTGTCTCTCTCTGTTTGTCTTTCTCTCTGTCTCTCTGTCTATCTCTCTGTTTCTCTCTATCTCTCTGTCTGTCTGTCTTTCTCTCTGTCTCTCTATGTTTCTCTCTATCTCTCTGTCTATGTGTCTCTCTGTCTATGTGTCTCTCTGTCTATGTCTCTCTCTGTCTATGTCTCTCTCTGTCTATGTCTCTCTCTGTCTATGTCTCTCTCTGGCTCTCTCTATGTCTATCTCTGTCAGTGTGTGTGTGTGTGTGTGTGTGTGTGTGTGTGTGTGTGTGTGTGTGTGTGTGTGTGTGTGTGTGTGTGTGTGTGTGTGTGTCCCTCAACACCGATTGTGTGAGGGCCTTGGGAATTAATTACTTACTTTTGTGTTTGAATGTGTTGTGTGTGAATGTGTTGTGTGTGTTGAAGTGATGGGTGATAGTCACAGATTAATCACAACGGTTTTGTTTCTGATTGTTTACAGTGTTAAGAACAAAGGATGTCTTGAAGAAGGCACGGACAAACTTAGAGGTGAGATCACCCTTATCTGACTTATTGATTTCTTCTCACACCCTCTAGAACTCACCACCCTCTAGAACTCTCACCCTCTAGAACTCACCACCCTCTAGAACTCACCACCCTCTAGAACTCACCACCCCCTAGAACTCACCACCCTCTAGAACTCACCACCCTCTAGAACTCACCACCCTCTAGAACTCACCAACCTCTAGAACTCACCACCCTCTAGAACTCACCACCCTCTAGAACTCTCACCCTCTAGAACTCACCACCCTCTAGAACTCACCACCCTCTAGAACTCTCACCCTCTAGAACTCTCACCCTCTAGACTTTTCACCCTCTAGACCTTTCACCCTCTAGACCTTTCACCCTCTAGAACTCTCACCCTCTACAACTCACCACCCTCTACAACTCACCACCCTCTACAACTCACCACCCTCTAGAACTCTCACCCTCTAGAACTCACCACCCTCTAGAACTCACCACCCTCTAGAACTCTCACCCTCTAGAACTCTCACCCTCTAGACTTTTCACCCTCTAGACCTTTCACCCTCTAGACCTTTCACCCTCTAGAACTCTCACCCTCTACAACTCACCACCCTCTACAACTCACCACTCTCTACAACTCACACCCTCTTAATGCTGTTAATCTACTTCTTAAGAAAAATTCCTGTTAAGCATTCCATCTGCTCTACCCCTTTCTCTCTCACCCGGCCTCCTCTCTCACATGCACTCTCTATATTTGTCTCTCTATCTACCTCTATTTCACTCCCTCTCTCGCTCTTCCTTGAGTTATTCCAGGAGAACGAGCAGAGAATGTCCTCCCTTGGCCTCACTTCTTTCCCCTCCTCCTCTTCCTCCCATCCCTGGGTTGGTAAAGGTACGACTCCCTGGCATGCTGTGCCTGTCAGTGTGCCTGTATCAGCATCCAGTAATCCACCCTGCCTATCTTTAAAGGCCCAAATGCAGCTGTTTTTATCTCAATATCAAATTGTTTCTGAGTAACAATGAAGTACCTTACTATAATTGTTTTCCATTAAAATGGTCAACAAAAAAGCTTTCTCAAGCATTAATTTTGCTAAGCTGTCTGTGAGTGGTCTGAATAAGAGGCCTAATTGGAGGGGTCTATTGGGAGGGATATGTAACCTGAAAACGACCTATTATTGGCAGAGAGGTTTGGAACTGTCTTTGTTATTTGTATATAAACGTATACAGCCTGGTGAAGTCAGCTGTTGTACAATTTAGAAAACACAGGAAAACTGAATTTTGACGGCACTGGGCCTTTAACCACCTTCCTTCATAGAGTAGGAGGCCTACTAGCATTAAACAGCAGTACATGATCCCCCTCTTTGACGCCATCGGTTAAACATATATTTTTTTGTAATACCATTGTACATATAACATTTTCTAACACCTCCTAATTGGATCATACTTGTTGTAGGCCTACCATCAGCAGATTTTAGTGACCCTACTTGTGTGTGTTAAATTGACACTGTTTAGGTTAGAGTGGAAATAAATAAGCATGTGAAGACAATTTGAGGTAATCATTGATGGAGTGTTTTCATTGTTTAATGTCAGATAACGCAATGAATCAGCATGACAAAAGTCATGACATTACATAGTAACATGAAATATATACTATATATACAGTACCAATCAAAAGTTTGGACACACCTACTCATTCAAGGGTTTTTCTTTATTTTTACTATTTTCTACATTCCAGAATAATAGTGAAGACATCAAAATTATTATATAACACATGGAATCGTGTAGTAACCAAAAAAGTGTTAAACAAATCAAGAGGTATTTTATATTTGAGATACTTCAAAGTAGCCACCCTTTGCCTTGATGACAGCTTTGCACACTCTTGCCATTCTCTCAACCAGCTTCATTTTATTTTTATTTTACTAGGCAAGTCAGTTAAGAACATATTCTTGTTTTCAATGACGGCCTAGAAACAGTGGGTTAACTGCGTTGTTCATGGGCAGAACGACATATTTTTACCTTGTCAGCTCGGGGATTCGATCTTGCAACCTTTCGGTTACTAGTCCAACGCTCTAACCACTAGGCTACCTACCGCCCCATCATGAAGTAGTCACCTCCTCCTCCATGCTTCACGGTGGGAACGACACATGCGGAGATCATTCACCTCTCTGCGTCTCACAAAGACACGGAGGTTGGAGCCAAAAATCTTACATTTGGACTAATCAGACCAAATGACAGATTTCCACCGGTCTAATATCCATTGCTTGTGTTTCTTGGCCCAAGCAAGTCTCTTCTTCTTATTGGTGTCCTTTAGTAGTGGTTTCTTTGCAGCAATTCGACCATGACGGCCTGTTGATGTTGAGATGTGTCTGTTACTTGAACTCTGTGAAGCATTTATTTGGCTGCAATTTCTGAGGCTGGTGACTCTAATGAACGTATCTTCTGCAGCAGAGGTAAATCTGTAAATCGGTCTTCCTTTCCTGTGGCAGTCCTCATGAGAGCCAGTTTCATCATAGCGCTTGATGGTTTTTAAAAGTTCTTGAAATAATCCGGATTAACTGACCATCATGTCTTAAAGTAATGATGGACTGTCGTTTCTCTTTGCTTATTTGAGCTGTTCTTGCCATAATATGGACTTGGTCTTTTGCCAAATAGGGCTATATTCTGTATACCACCCCTACCTTGTCACAATACAACTGATTGGCTCAAACGCATTAAGAAGGAAAGAAATTCCACAAATTGACTTTTAACAAGGCACACCTGTTAATTGAAATGCATTCCAGGTGACTACCTCATGAAGCTGGTTGAGAGAATGCCAAGAGTGTGCAAAGCTGTCATCAACGCAAAGGGTGGCTACTTTTAAGAATCTCAAATATAAAATATATTTTGATTTGTTTAAAACTTTTTTACAATGTAGAAAATAATTAAAATAAAGAAAAACCCTTGAATGAGTAGGTGTCCAAACTGTTGACTGGTACTGTACATATACTGTAAGAATGCTGACCCGACCATCCTCTTTTGCCTCTTCCTTCCACCCAGGTGAAAACCCAAGAGGCTTCTGTGAGCTCACCCAGTCTGCTGGTTGGGGTATCGTGAAACCCCAGAGCCAGGCTCCATCACCCAGGACCCCTATGGTCCTGTGGCCTAATACCCAGGGTCTGACCCAGGGGGTTAACATACCGCGCTCCCTACAGGCAGCTTCTTTGTGATGCACCAGCTCCAACTTCCTCCTAATACTGGGAGACAGGATACTTACTGTTGAAACTGGGAAACACGGGACATAATCCCAGGTTTCTGGTTAAATAGGGAGAACACTTTAGTTGAGGGGAGACTGTCTGATAGTCAGTAGGGGTTCAACCAGGGGCTCTCTGTGGTGCTGTTTTATGCCAAGCGGAACAGTGGTTAATGAATGCCGACGACTGTCTATGTCAGGTGTTATGTATAGCTTATATACAGTGGGGAAAAAAAGTATTTAGTCAGCCACCAATTGTGCAAGTTCTCTCACTTAAAAAGATGAGAGAGGCCTGTAATTTTCATCATAGGTACACTTCAACTATGACAGACAAAATGAGGAAAACAAATCCAGAAAATCACATTGTAGGATTTTTTATGAATTTATTTGCAAATTATGGTGGAAAATAAGTATTTGGTCACATACAAACAAGCAAGATTTCTGGCTCTCACAGACCTGTAACTTCTTCTTTAAGAGGCTCCTCTGTCCTCCACTCATTACCTGTATTAATGGCACCTGTTTGAACTTGTTATCAGTATAAAAGACACCTGTCCACAACCTCAAACAGTCACACTCCAAACTCCACTATGGCCAAGACCAAAGAGCTGTCAAAGGACACCAGAAACAAAATTGTAGACCTGCACCAGGTTGGGAAGACGGAATCTGCAATAGGTAAGCAGCTTGGTTTGAAGAAATCAACTGTGGGAGCAATTATTAGGAAATGGAAGACATACAAGACCACTGATAATCTTCCTCGATCTGGGGCTCCACGCAAGATCTCACCCGTGGGGTCAAAATGATCACAAGAACGGTGAGCAAAAATCCCAGAACCACACGGGGACCTAGTGAATGACCTGCAGAGAGCTGGGACCAAAGTAACAAAGCCTACCATCAGTAACACACTACGCCGCCAGGGACTCAAATCCTGCAGTGCCAGACGTGTCCCCTGCTTAAGCCAGTACATGTTCAGGCAAGTCTAAAGTTTGCTAGAGAGCATTTGGATGATCCAGATGAGGATTGGGAGAATGTCAGATGAAACCAAAATATAACTTTTTGGTAAAAACTCAACTCGTCGTGTTTGGAGGACAAAGAATGCTGAGTTGCATCCAAAGAACACCATACCTACTGTGAAGCATGGGGGTGGAAACATCATGCTTTGGGGCTGTTTTTCTGCAAAGGGACCAGGACGACTGATGAATGGGGAAAGAATGAATGGGGCCATGTATCGTGAGATTTTGAGTGAAAACAAGGGCATTGAAGATGAAACGTGGCTGGGTCTTTCAGCATGACAATGATCCCAAACACACCGCCCGGGCAACGAAGGAGTGGCTTCGTAAGAAGCATTTCAAGGTCCTGGAGTGGCCTAGCCAGTCTCCAGATCTCAAACCCATAGAAAATCTTTGGAGGGAGTTGAAAGTCCGTGTTGCCCAGCGACAGCCCCAAAACATCACTGCTCTAGAGGAGATCTGCATGGAGGAATGGGTCAAAATACCAGCAACAGTGTGTGAAAACCTTGTGAAGACTTACAGAAAACGTTTGACCTCTGTCATTGCCAACAAAGGGTATATAACAAAGTATCGAGATAAACTTTTGTTATTGACCAAATACTTATTTTCCACCATAATTTGCAAATAAATTCATAAAAAATCCTACAATGTGATTTTCTGGATTTTTTTTCCTCATTTTGTCTGTCATAGTTGAAGTGTACCTATGATGAAAATTACAGGCCTCTCTCATCTTTTTAAGTTGGAGAACTTGCACAATTGGTGGCTGACTAAATACTTTTTTTCCCCACTGTAGGTGTTACGAAGGTACCGCAACTGAAGTGTTTCCCCTATTTTACCTGAGATATATATTATGTTTTGAGCTCTATATGAAACTTCAAGGATCCTATGACAATCAACCTTGAACAAGCCAGGAATAGAGGCTTTTTAAAAGCCAAACAAGACTAAAGTGCTTCCTTTTCGCTTCTAACAAGGCAAGTTTGTAAGTGTGTGTATGTGTAAAGTAGTTGCATGTTGTTTGAGGGAAGAAAAGCCATATTTATAGATGTTAGATACCTTGTTTGTTTCCTGTTTCGTACGATACTTCTGCCATTGAAATGGTCTGTTACTGATGTCACAAGATGTAAACACTATTCAGATTTTAAAGATCCTATGGATGGGTTGACCCTAGAACTGTCTTCCTGCTGAAATGCTAGAACCTGTAACCATACTAAAGATGTAAAGATTGTTCCCATCTTTAAATCTAGTCTCTCGACCTGAGTCCTTAAAGCAGGCATACTGCTGCCAGCTGCAATACATTCAACTATGACCTGCTGATATATTCCAATGACCTACAGTATTTAAGAAAGTGACAGGAGCATTTGGTGCTTGGTCCAAAATAAGTTGTACTTTTTTTTAAAAATGATTTTAAACAGAAATGCCTCAGAGGCGAATGGACCACACAATGTTTTTTTCTCCAAATTTGTAAAGTCGTTTTAATTTGGGATAACATTTAAATCCCTCTAAGACAAAAAAATGTCTATATTATTTTCATTCGATTTTTTTTCTTCTGTTGTGGTAACCATAGATGTTATTTTCTATTAACAAAATCTGTGACAATCATCAGCAGGATATGTGAAAACTTGGTTTCTTACACTGAGATATGCAAAGCTGTATCTGTATAAGATGTACTGTATGTACATAATGGCAGGGGCGTACATTAAAACAGCTTTTTTATGTGTCAGGAAGAGGGGGTATGGTGTCAAGGTCAGGGGCTGCATTTATTTTTTACGCATGTGTTATATATCAAATCCAATTTTATTTGTAGAATACCGTGAAATGCTTACTTACAAGCCCTTGTTGTTTTAGGGAGAAGCTTTTCAATAAAACGGGACTAAAATATTAATTATGTTTGTTCTTGGAAGATTTCTATAAATGTTGAAAACATATCTCTACGTTTCTTATTTATTTATTTTTTACACACAAACAATCATTTGAAGTGCTCACGTTAGAACATTTACCCATTTCAACCACGAGATGGTAGCAGACACCAAGTCATTCGCTCTTCTACACTGGGTCTCATGCCACGCGCTGCATGTTTATATTCAGTGCGTGCGCCTTGTCTAGTTACATTTGGAAAGCTGATTACAGGTCAGATCTTAATTACTTTCGAATGTATTGAATTTTGTCAACTTGAAGACATGCTGAACCTAGATCAGTGGTCTAGGAGCAGGAGGCACTGCAGTTGAAACGTGAGAGGAGATTCAGGAAGCGAATCGTGACTGCACAGTCCGCACACCGGCGACGATGGAAGACTGACAATTTGAAAAGAGAGGGCGAGGACAAACCGATCGAGAGACATTCGTGAATAACAATACAATTGACGTTACATTAAGTTGGATGGAAGAAACTCGAACATTTCTGCTACGTCACCTGTCAAGAGAAAATGCCAAGTGTGACAATGACAACGTGTCTTTTGCAGGTAACTAGCAACGAAGCAGGCTTAGCTTGATTCTAGCTAGCCATCCATCCAGGTCTGTCTGATAGCGAGGTCACAGGGGTGCGTGGAGGTCGCGAAAATTAATCTCGTTTTTGGTGTACTGTTCCTGTAATTGTACGACCTCGCCTTTCATTTTTGTTCGCTCGATACCCTTGCTAGTTAGGTTTTCTCAGCTAGCTAGCTAGCCAGTAAGAGACATAAAGGTGGCGCGTAAAATGCAGTAGCCAGGGAAAAGAAGCACGTTAACCAGAGAGCTAGCTAGCGTGTAACTACAGCAACCAAGCGACAGACAACCTGTCAACGTGTGACATTACTGCAGATGCCGAGGATCATTTAGTCTGTTTGTGCCAACAAGTTAATTTGAACGGGGATGCTTTTCTGCGGTCGGATTTGGCACCAGTTGGACTTGCTGAACACATCACAGCAGATATGAATTTCAAGTTTCCAAAGGAAATGCGAGCAAGACGTCAATACAGTTAGCTGGCTAGCCTAGCATAAATTAGCTAAGCAGAGCCAGATATCTGTGAAACACATTTATTTTTGTCATAATTTTTTTCCACGTGAGAAAATGAAGAGAACCGAAAATAAAAACAAAAAACGAATTCCGGATCAGCACGGAAGCGGGACCGCGGCGAAAGATGTGGTGAGTTGTCATGACATGAGTGTTCTTCAGTAGTCTAGACTAGCTAGCTACAATACAAAGTACGCCTAGCTACAAAGACCGGTTTGGGTCCCACGAATGTAACCTAGCTAGCTCACTACCTTTTATAGATGCAGAAATCAAGAACTGTGGTTGTACTGGGTATTGCTTAGTCAGTGGTTATTGATTCTACTGAATACAAGTCAAACTGATTGGTTGACATGCTATTTTCTGATTTGTTTCCCCAATTGCTATTCATTGGTTGCCAATTGGTCCTTGCATGAATCTCTCATGAATTCTATGTAATATTTTATACAGCCTTATCTGGCCTACCTGCGCCTAGTCGGGTCACCTGCTGTACTGCATGACCTCACTCCTCCTGCTTTTAATCTAGCTAAACACTGACTTCATCTGATAAGGTTCACAATGGAGTGAAAGAGAGTGCACACAGCACAGGGTGGATAAGAAGGGCAGAGGTCAATGAGCACTTGAGTTGGGATTATGTTGTTGAGGCATGTTTTAGTCCCACTGAGGGAGCAGGTGGTGTCATTTAGTCTGCTCTGCTGGTTCACTGCCCCAGGGAGCAGCACCATACCATAACCACTAACCAGATCAGGGCCAGTATTCAAAAGCGTCTCATCTGTTTTGCCTTTCAGATCATAATGAATAGACTGGATAATTAGATCAGTACTCCTAAAACGCTTTCCCAAGCACTCCGATTTGTCATGTGAATACTGTATGTATGCTCTCTGCAAGATGTTATGACTAGAGGAGGAGGGGAGTTAACATGCCAGTTGTTTTTGGGAGAATGATCTGGCAGGGAGCACCACCGTGTTTGGCCTTTAGGGTAAATGGGATGGAATTAGAATTTCTAATATTACGGCTAGGACATCGTTGGCGCTCAGAAAAATAATAATGCACAAGGTCAGGATCAGCATTCCCATGAATGTTGATTTCAGTGCTGCTCAACAACCACTCACTCTCAATATTTTCTCTCTCACTCATATTTCATAATCAATAAACCCTCATATAAAACTTGCCCTCTGGAACATAGAAGACCTACAGTAGTTTATTGCTGTTTTGAAGTATGGTCTCATAACTAGAAAGTTAGCATTGATTGAGTGATAGGTGGTGTAATATATTGCTCCACCCACTCTCTGGGGATATTGGATGTCATAAAAGGGATTTTGATGTCATAAAAGGTAATCCGCTCCGATGCTCCACATTTCTTTTCACAAATGGTTTTGCTTTCAGCAGCATTTTGGAGAGCAAAGCTTTGCACCGTGTCCTCATTTATAAGCACCTATGAGAAAAATCAGAAGTATTTTCTAACCAGATTAGTGTGTTGGGAGGGAGGCAGTTTCGTCTCAACTGGGGGAGTTGCTTGATGATATTGTGGAATTCCAGACAGAAATGTTTATGTGCTCATTGCTAGCAGTTTTATGTAGTTTGGGGTGGAAGCAAATGGGTGTGCTGTTCACACAGTAGTATACACATTCAGTGCACACAGGAACCTTTCCCTCTGCAGTCAGTCTTTGACACTTTGACGTCCAGAACTGTGGGTTAGAAGTGTCACCTGACAGTGACATCATTATAAGGTGGTCTGAGGTCTCTGACCCTGACACAATTGGCAGACACATCCTCTTCAAACAAAGGATTAACTAAGTCAAACCTTACCTTGGGATTTGTATGACCGCATACCACCCTAGCCTTGTCCTTCTTCCTAGTTACTGTTTAATGAAGGGCTGAGCGGTTTATTGTCCCCATATTGTGCAGTGGGTTCAGTGTACTGGTGTTTAACTCCTTTGGTCCATCCCAGGTTTACTGGCCACTGGGCTAGCCTTATTGACATGGTATATTTAAGCAGTAACAAACACAGCACGGTCCAGTAAAACAACTGTATCACAGTAGTGCTTCATCTATTGCACCAGTGTTAGAAGACCGCTTGCAGCTACTGGTTCATTTGCTTACTCCTACTGTGGCATTTGACCTTGTGTTTTCAAATTGACACAATGAGCCATGAATGGGCCTCATTTTCTATGGTTGATCTGGGTCTCAAGGAGTGTGTGTTGGAACAGTAGTGGAACAGTAACTTTTGGACACCTGAACTAGGGTAATGTCTTACAAGCGCATCGGGTAATAAACAACCGGAAATGACTCCTGCTTCAGTGTGTCAGTTAGAACAGAAACAGAGGCTGTTCTTTTTGCAAAGGGAATTAGCCCAAATTGAGACACGACTGAAGGGATCTGCAGGGATTATGAATGCTGCACATTGCAGTGTTGTACATGTGTGGTTTTTATATGGTGGAAGGAGGGGAGATATGCCATGGGGCTTTTTTCACACAGGCTCCTCTGTGTTCTAAATGTCTCAATGACCTGAGAACATATAGCCTAGCCTTAGAAGACATAGTCCCATGATAAGCAGATCAGAGCTGCGGAAGCAAAATAACTTTAGTTGTCTCTTCATTGCATTGGTCTCAGTCTGTGTTCCTTGTTTAAATAAAGGTATAATAATTGTGTATGTGGCTGTAAACAAAGACAATCCTGTATTAAGTATGTCTGAATGGTGTTTCAAGGCATAAGTGGTTGACTGGGCTTTATACTACGTCCTTACATTTTTATTTATTTAACTAGGCAAGTCAGTTAAGAACACATTCTTGTTTACAATGACTGCCAAACCCTAACCCAGACGACGCTGGGCCAATTGTGCGCTGCCCTATGGGACTCCCAATAACGTCCGGTTGTGATACAGCCTGGAATCCATTCAGGGCCTGTAGTGACGCCTCTAGCACTGAGATGCAGTGCCTTAGACCGCTGTGCCACTCGGGAGCCCTTTGACTATATAAACTAGTGACCCGCAGTGTTTGTCATTAAACCCTGATGAAGACAGCTTGTCTGTTGAAACGTTGGTTATTAAGCTCCTAGAGTGTGCGGCTCCTTTTCTTTTTCAAATATATAAATTCAACAATTTCAATGATTTCACTGAGTTACAGTTCATATACGCCCACCCACTGGGGAGCCAGGCCCAGCCAATCAGAATGAGTTTTTTATTACAGACAGAAATGCTTCTCAGTTTCATCAGCTTTTCGGGTGGCTGGTCTCAGACAATCCCACAGGTGAAGAAGCCGGATGTGGAGGTCCTGAGCTGGCGTAACACGTGGTCTGCAGTTGTGATGCCGGTTGGACGTATTGCCAAATGATCTAAAAAGACGTTGGAGGCGGCTTATGGTAGAGAAATGAATATTACATTCTCTGGCAACAGCTCTGTTGGACATTCCTGCAGTCAGCATGCCAATTGCATGCTCCCTCAACTTGAGATGTCTGTAGCATTGTGTTGTGTGACAAAACTGCACATTTTAGAGTGTCCTTTTATTGTCCCTAGCACAAGGTGCACCTGTGTAATGATCATGCTGATCAATCAGCTTCTTGATATGCCACACCTGTCAGGTGGCTGGATTATCTTGGCAAAAGAGAAATGCTCACTAACAGGGATGTAAACAAATGTGTGCTAAATATTTAAGAGAAATTAGCTTTTTGTGCATATTGAACATTTCAGGCATCTTTTATTTCAGCTCATTGAACATGGAACCAACATGTTACATGTTGCGTTTTTATATTTTTGTTAATTGTAGATCCATGTCCATTTGCTCTGTGAAATGGTATTAGACTGACCTACAAGAGATAAGACAGGATTCCGTTGTCCCCAACACACAGCCAGGACAGATGGCTGGGATATACACTGGCAGCAAACAATGTTATATAAACCGTTTTTATATCCAAATCGGCTTATCATAGTTATGTAGCTTTAAAAACATTGTTTGACCAACATTCCCTCAGAGTTCATTTGATGACTAGTTCAGCAAAGAGGCTTTGGGATTGGTTAGATAACATGAAGCTACAGGGAGTTTAGCCGAGCACTGTGGATGTTTTCATACAGAACAAATCAGTCTCTATCTGATTGTAGTAATCTATGCTGTAATGGGCCAGGCATGCCCCTTATTTACCGACAGAAGGGTTCATGTGTGTTCACATTTCCACATTTCATGCTGTTGAGTTATTGTACAAATAGGATCGAGATGACTAAGAAGTCCTTGTAGCTAGCCCTTATTGTATATAATGGCCATACTTCACACGGAATGGAAACTTTCACAGATAAATGATTCCAGATTTTGAGTTGAGTTGGATACAGGTGAAGAAGAAAACGGTGGAAGAAAGTGCTTTGCTACAAGTCAGCAGCACAGTACCAATAGCGGCTTGTTATTGCTCCATACCGTTGAGTTTGCAACTGTTGTTAAAAACAAGTTCAAGTCAATGACTTATTGTTTTGTATGTTACAATACATCCGTTGATGTTGTCTATTCTCTTCCCTTTATGGTTTAACACAATTGATCCGGTTCAATTTGATCACAGCTCTAGCTATTTTAACCAAGGGGCATCATCAACTGTTAGTTCCACAGTGCCAACATTGTCTATTTTTGTATTTTGCTAGTCCTATGGTATGTTTCATGGCCTGTATCTGCCTTTTTTTTGCAGTGAGTGGATAACACTCCCTCCTGTACTTTAGAGCCACCTTCCTTTCCTCAGGTCTCTGTTACTCCGGTATAGGGCTCTACCAGACCCCCCCCCCCCACATGAGTCATGGATGAGTGACTGACTGACTGCCATTGAGGAGCTATTGCGCCGGAATAGCCACGGCGGGCCTCCAGCTGCAGGTCCCAGTGCTGCCAGGCTGCCCAGGCCCAGTCAAACTGAGAGTGTGATGGGAGAGGGGGGTGCAGATGCAAGGGGCGAAGAAGAGTAATTTATTATTACTACCTCATTATGCAGAATTATGAGCTAGATGGCTGCCGTCCGTCACAGAAGTGTTGGCAAGGAGAGGCTGGGATAAAATTTCATCATACAGGGATCAGATCATTAGAACTAGTCCTTCTGACAGGTACTGTGTGTCAGCTCTTGCCTTTCTCTGATGTTTTTCTTCTCCAGATAAATGGGATGGAAAGAAAAAAAAGGAATTCCCCCCCCAGCCTAGGGCTGTGGCGGTCAAGCAAATAACTGTCGTTCTCACGGTAATTGACCGTTAATTAACAAACACATTTAGCATCTCCTGGCTTCCACACACAGCCTACAAGCCACTGATGCAGACCTTTGGAAAACATCTACATTTTAAAAAGTCTACTAAATCCATGTAATATAGTCTACACTTTCACAATAAAGCCATTATTTATTTTAGACAGGTCTACAGAAGCATGTTGTGAGTTGTCCTTATGTTAGGTCCTGATGTGGCTATGCCATATTACTGTGGGCTACACTAGTTAATTTAGCAGACAAGATTTGCTTATAATTCTGTGGAATTACTTTATTATTTTATAGTATGAAGAATACAATTGAACGAAGCTGATTTGAGGGAGTGGGCACATGCTGCTATTCTGTGTTGAGTGGTTAACAAAGAAATAGGTACTACTATATGCTTAAGCTATTAATGTAACTTTTTAGTTGTTCTACAAACGTTGGGCTATATGTTTGGATTTTTAATACATTGTAAGGCTGCATAATGAGATTAATGATGATTTGAAAAAAGTTCCTTGAAAGGCATGAGCTTTGCTTAGTTTTTTTGCGCAGGCTGTACACACTCCAGTCTCTCATTCACAATTTCACAAGCACTTGATAATGCCTCGAATTTCACGGCGACATCTCCTTTGTGGCTGTAATGCACCCTAAAAAAACCATGTCTTTTGGGGCCCGGAGTGCTGCGCTGTGCCCTTCTCCCGGACTGCTGCGCTGTGCCATTCTCCCGGAGTGCTGCGCTGTGCCCTTCTCCCGGAGTGCTGCGCTGTGCCCTTCTCCCGGAGTGCTGCGCTGTGCCCTTCTCCCGGAGTGTGCTGCGCAATCTGAAACTCCTCCCACTCACATTGCTCTCCGTCACATGATCGTGTCTTTCTCACAGGCTACAAGTGAAGACCGACACATCAGGGACGCAACTGCGAGTGTCCTTATCCAATTCTGAGGTGCATATTGAAGATATTTGAAGAACTGTCCACATGTACTTTTTGTCAGCCAACAAGATGAGTAGGCCTAACGAACAGCAAAAGCACTAGCCTATGTCAATCTACTATCCCCAGTAGTACAAAAGTCGACCTATTCGTGCGAGAAATGAATATTCCAAACATAGTCTGGGACAGTTGTGGGATGCAATAGATCCCAAATTAATATAACCACTAGCATCTCAAACCTTTTGACGCAATGTGGCTGATGCAACAGATCAGATCGTTTAGCTTAAAATGTTGATAGCCTAATAGTTTATTTCTATATATTATAAACGCAGCAATGCGCACATGGTAGTAGGCTATAAGTGCGAATGTTCCATTATCCGGGAAAACACCATTATCAAAAGTGACCACAAATGCAATTATGCATGTAATGCTTGTATTGTAAATGTTCATTTTTATGGCGCAAATGATCTTCCCTGAAGCACCTCGTGCTTATAAATGCCAGTTAGGCTCTACACCCTTGTAAAGCAGATTAATGTGCTTAATTTTTAGACCTTATTTGGCCACTTTAGTTATGATACAAACCTTATTAAAACATATAGGCCTATGGGCTAGGCTACATGAGGTGTGATACTAACCTTATTAAAACATATAGGCCTATGGGCTAGGCTATATGAGGTGTGCGACTATGATTCGAAAAGTCGCCAAAAAAGTAATTGTTCCTTATGCTGGGCATCATTCAAGTCATAATGTATAATTCACAAGTGATAGGCTAATATTGTCACCCACCAGACTATTCTTGATTTAATCTTCACATATACTAAATAATATGTGTGTGAAATTTGTTTTGCTTTAGAATGGACCATTATCATGCACCTGTCTGGAATCAGGGGCAGGGGAAAAATACATAAATAGCGAATGGAGGAGGCTTTTCCCTGTGGTTAATTTTCATGCCAGTCAGGTAGGCTATACTCCTGCTAGGAAAGTTGAGAAATAAATCTAGTAGACCTAGCCTATAGAAAGCTGATGGGATCCTTGTCTTTTTATTAGCGGCAATCACACTGTTTTCTCCCGCAATTGCATAGCCTAAAGAAATGTTGCGCAACATGAGCTCATGGGCTCTCATGAAGTGTTTTGATTAGATTTTTGAATACATTTGCATTGATGTCAGAGTGATGAGGGACAATAGAGTGTTGAGTTCCAGGCACTTTGCAAGTTTGGTAGGCTACTTATGACCAGCATCAGAGCTTGGAGAACCCTAATTACTGTCACTAAATGGTCATGTGGAATTTGACTGCCTTCATGACTCTTGACTGCTGGTGTGGCGGTAATACGGTCACCGCAACAGCAATACCCTGGCCCCTACCCCATACGCTTGTCTTTGATGAAACTGTAACTCTCCCTCAACGTCAGCAAGACAAAGGAGCTGATCGTGCAATACAAGAATGGGAGGGCTGAGCAAGCCCTCATCCACATCGGCTGTAGTGGAGCGGGTCAAGAGCTTCAAGTTCCTCGGTGTCCACATAACTAAGGAATTGTCATGGGCCACACATATCAACACAGTCGTGAAGAGGGCACGACAACGCCTCTTCCCCCTCGGGAGGCTGAGAAGATTCGGCATGGGCCCTCGGATCCTCAAAGTTCTACAGCTGTGCCATTGAGGGCATCTTGACTGTAAAGAAAACTTTAAGCTCGTCTCTCAATTCAAAAAAACGTGTCAATACTTTGCCCCTTGATAACCAGTGCTCTTCTGTATGTTGTAAAATTGTTAAATGGTCGCTGCCCATATCATTGCATAGTGTAAAAAATACACGAGAGTTCAGGGCCTTGTTTTAACTTCTTAGGGAGCAGCGCACGAGGTGACCGTTTTGGAGAGCCTGGCGTGCCCAAAGTAAAATGCCTCCCACTCAGGCCCAGAAAATAGGATATGCACATATTTAGTACCGTTGGATAGGAAACACTCTGAATTTTCAGAACGGATATGGCAGGCGAAAACCCGAGGAATTTCTGTCCTGGAAAAAGTGGTTTTGACAGATTGCCTCATTTAGAACCCCTCCCTTATGAAAATGCCCATATAAGGGCATATGAATGCAGTACCTATCGCTTCCTCTGGATGTCAAGTCTCGAGAAAGTGTTCTGATTCTTTTTAGATGCTTTTAGAGCAGAGACGAATAAGGAAGTGTCCACACAGATGTCAATACAAGTAAATGCGTGCTCCCGGCTGGCGCGTTCTTTGTTTTTTTCCTTTCTTATCGCCCAGTTTATATTCCGGTTGAAATATTATACTATTTATACATAAAAGTGTTCCTAAGGATACATTTAAAATTATGTTTGATTGTTCTTGGACAAGTTTATAGGTATAAGTTGAACGAGTTCTCTTCACGTTTCAATGGACGATTGGAGGCTCTATTTTCTCATAACGCGACCAACCAAACGGATATTTATGGATATAATACATTACTTTTTCTAACAAAAGAACCATGGATTGTCTTCGTTGAACACTTGGGAAGCCCTCAGCAGAAGTTCTTCAAAAGGTAATTGATTTGTTTTCGCTGTGAAATGTGTTTTGTGTGAACCGCATGGTTTATGAATTTATGGTAATGGAAAAATATGTGGGGTGCTATCCTCAAACAATCAAATGTGGTGCTTTCGCCGTAAAGCCTTTTTGAAATCTGACAACGCTGTGATATTGCCAAGAAGCAGAGCTTTTGATGACTATGAAACACCTGTATATTGATACATGTTTAATAATTCAACTTTTGGATTTTGAATTTGTCGCCTTGCATTTCACCTGGTAGTGTCGGGAGTGAATTTGTTAGATTACTTGTTAGATACTACTGCATGGTCGGAACTAGAAGCACAAGCATTTCGCTACACTCGCATTAACATCTGCTAACCATGTGTATATGACAAATAAAATTTGATTTGACTCAGACGAGAAAAAGCCTTACCCAAATGTACCCCTGGGGGTACGTGTACCCCAGTTTGGGAATACCTGGTATAGATAATAAACGTATCGTTAATTTTTTCGTTCTAAGATATCTGATTTTTAGTTTAGTTGAAAACTTAAATAGGGAGCCAGTTTGTTTTCAGCATTTTTATTTCCATGACTGATCCAAGCTAGTTTTCTCATGGCTCTCTCTTGTCCCTTCTGTAGCAGACATATAGTGAGCAATATGTTTGGAACATCAAATCGCAATAAAATCACAGTATAGAATCGGAAGAATCGTAAAACCTATTGTATCGGTACCAAAGTATTATGATAATATAATATCGTGAGAGCAATTCCCAGCCCTAGTGAGTTGTGCTGTATGTAGCTTGTTAAGTGTAGGGTAAGGCAGTGCCATGCAGAGGAGGGCAGGTTGGGATAGGGTGTGGAATGCTACATGTGTGTACCTGTGAGTTGGCTCTCCTGGCATGTTTTATGTATTGTGGCGTTAGCAGGTCCACTCCTCAGCTAGCTAACTAACTAGAAGATCGAGGAGATGGTAGCTGAAGTTGAACCGGCAAACTGGGATTTAATGGCCCTGGAAGGATAGGCTAACAGAGGAGGGCTGGCCAAAATAAAACTAGCAGACTCACTAATAACTTGGTGGAACTCAGAGGAGAGGTTATCACAGCCCGTTTAGTCTTGGCTTCGTTCGCTCTCGCTCTGACCCCCTCAACCCCCAAAACGAGTAGCCTATCAGCCATCTGAACTAGGGGCAACTCCTCCCCTCATACTTCCCCATGAGCCCCCCACATTATAGAGCAAGAGGGTTACTACAGTATGTATGCCTGCCTGCCTGCCTGGTCTGGATACAGCTACACTGTACACCACACTGCAGTATTCCTTCTCTCTCCCTCACTGCTCTGATACATTACATTCCTGACCTGGCCTGTGTGGATGGCTGGCCTGGCACTCTGTGTTTTGTCTGTGTAACTGAAGCACTGCTTCACCCTGGCCTTCACCGGCTAGAGCAGTGGGCTTCCTATTAGTCCAGACTGAACTGGAACCAGACAGGAGTACAGGCTTTACCATCCCCCAAGGCTGGTGTTTTGGGAAGTTCATATTCTTCCCGGAAAGCCCTGGTAGTCCTGAGTGCTAAAGCTGCTACTGGTCCAGAGAACAGGGCTACTGGGCCAGAGAACAGGGCTACTGGGCCTTGGGTCGTCTAACAGGGATGTTTGAGGGTTGGGGACTCACTGCCAAGCAGGTCTGTCTGTCTCATTGAGCTTTGAACACAATGGATGTGCCTCTAAGTACTGGTCCAGGGACAGTTTTTTTTTTTCCCACATGGTTTAGCTAGAATTGGGTCAGTGAAATCAGATCCTAGACAAGTTAAGCATTGTTTTTGTCTTGACCTGTGTTACATGGCACATGATCTTTGTGTTTGTTTGTACACATGATAGATGAGGTCGTATACAATTCATGAGTCACAGGTACTCTAGCTATTGAGTGTTTTGAGTGTGTGTAGTCTAGCTTTAGTCTGTGTGTGTGTGTGTGTGTGGTAGTGTTAGTGTAGTGTGTGTGTGATAGTGTGTTAGTGTAGTGTGTGTTTCATAGTGTAGTGTCTGCCACAGCGGCCAGTGGGCCACTCCCCAGCCTTATTGGGGCTATAAACCTCTGAACAGCATCTGTTTAGGAGCCTCCATCCCAGTACAGGCCAGCTGAAAAACATCCTGCTTCCTTTTCAGGGTTTCCGTTAGCTGGTTATGGCCAGGTTTTAGCCGTTAAAGTATTTGATTGGCACCAGCCAATTGTCCAGGAGAAAAAAAATCCCATTGCGAAATCATGATTATTAGGCTATTCATTTATGTAAGTACCAGTTGATGGAAATACATTTGATGGGCCGTGCTTATCGGTCTATAGGGTGATTTGCATAATTTTGTGGAATTAAATTGGCGCCTGTGTATATTCGTTATCTTATTTATCACACACAACACAGCATACAGATACCCAGCTTTTGAGAGGTAAATCTGTCAAATACAAAACATCATCACACACAATACCCCATAATGACAAAGCGACAACAGTTTTTTATTTTCTTTTTAGTAAATGTATTAAATCAGAAAAACCTTATTTACATAAGTATTCAGACCCTTTGCTATGAGACTTGAAATTGAGCTCAGGTGCATCCTGTTTCCATTGATCATCCTTGAGATGTCTACAACTTGATTTGGAAAGGCACACACCTGTATATAAGGTCCCACAGTTGATAGTGCACGTCAGAGCAAATACCAAGTCATGAGGTTGAAGGAACTGTCCGTAGAGCGCCGAGACATGATTGTGTCGAGGCACAAATCTGGGCAAGGGTACTGCAGCATTGAAGGTTCCAAAGAACACAGTAGCATCTATCATTCTTAAATGGAAGAAGTTTGGAACCACCAAGACTCATCCTAGAGCAGACTGAGCAATCATGGGAGAAGGGCTTTTGGTCAGGGAGGTGACCAAGAACCCGATGGTCACTCTGACAGAGCTCCAGAATTCCTCTGTGGAGATGGGAGAAACTTCCAGAAGGACAACCATTTCTGCTGCATTCCACCAATCAGGCGTTTGTGGTAGATTGGCCAGACTGAAGCCACTCCTCAGTAAAAGGCACATGACAGCCCACTTGGAGTTTGTGAAAAGGCACCTTAAGACTCTTAGACCATGAGAAACAAGATTCTCTGGTCTGATGAAATCAAGATTGAACTCTTTGGCCTGAATGCCATGTGTCACTTCTGGAGGAAACCTGGCGCCATCCATACGGTGAAGCATGGTGGTGGCAGCATCATGCTGTGGGGATTTTCTTCAGCGACAGGGACTGGGAGACTAGTCATGATATAGGGAAAGATGAATGGTGCAAAGTACAGAGAGATCTTTGAAAACCTGTTCCAGAGCACTCAGGACCTCAGACGGGCAAAGGTTCACCTTCCAACAGTACAACGACCCAAAACACACAGCCAAGACAACGCAGGAATGGCTTTGGGACAAGTCTCTGAATGTCCTTGAGTGGCCCAGGAGGAGCCAGGACATGAACCCAATCGAACATCTCTGGAGTGACCTGAAAATAGCTGTGCAGCAACTGACAGAGTTTAAGAGGATCTTCATAGAAGAATGGGAGAAACTCCCCAAATACAGGTGTGTCAAGCTTGTAGCATCATACCCAAGAAGACTTGATGCTGTAATCGCTGCCAAAGGTGCTTCATCAAAGTACTGAGTAAAGGGTCTGAATACTTATGTAAATGTGATATTTACATTTTGTTTTTGTAATAAATTAGCAAAATGTATAAAAACCTGTTTTTGCTTTGTCATTTATGGGGTATTGTGTGTAGATTGATGAGGGGAAAAAAAAACTATTTAATCAATTTTAGAGTAAGGCTGTAACTGGTCTGAATACTTTCTGAAGGCACAGTAACTACTTCATTGTTTGAAACCTGAAGGTTTTACTACTTTTTATTGGGCATATTTTACTTTGCTTCAAATTAGCATATACAAAATCTTACCATATCCGTGAAGGCAATTATTTTATACAGACCAGTAGAATATTTCTATTGGATTTCAACTTTCTTTAATTGTCTGGAAGCCAAAATCACATTCACGCGTATCCTACTGCCTTGTGCACATTGCCGAGCTAAGAATGTGAAGTAATAATAGTTCTCAACGTTCTGATCTGTTGCATCAGATTCATAGCTTTTTAAAGAAATGACAAGCTGCCCAATAGAATAGGTCAACTTTTCTACAATGGGGGTTAGTAGATTGACAGGTTCATAGGCGGCGCGTCCATTAGGCTTGGGGAAGCTTTTTGAAATCATTCAAAATAGGCTACTTAAGCATGATTTTGTCCACAGAGGATCATTAGCTTCCCCTAGGATTGTTTTAAATCGCATTGCCAACAGTTTGAAGGAAAGGCAGCCCATGCAATTTGGGTAGCGCACGCTGCAAATACCAAATAGATGATTGTGAAGTTGCAACTGTCAGTGAGAAGTAGAGACCCAGTCAGGCATATCACAATATTTAAAAATGAAATTTGTGGGAAAAAACAGTTTGGAAAACAAATGGCTATTGCTGTAAAGAGAGACAATGAAAAGACTCCGATCTGTCTTTTTTGTTGTTGCGAAAAGCCGTTGGCCTATAGCTTATCTTATTGGCACCAGCGGAGAGCATCGGCCATATCCCCGGTGAATGCTCACTGCTCATATTCACTCTTTATCATTGTTCGGTCTGTGCCACTTAAATGTTTGTTTTTGTTTTTTTCCTCCTCCAGTTTAGATCTACGTCATATTGTATTTTTCTCCCCTTCTCGTAGGCCTATTATATAGACAATGTTGTTTATATTGATCTGTTTGTCAGTGTCAGCAGAGTAGGCTACCCTGTAATTTGTTGTATAAAAAAATATATTCTGCGAATGTCTCCAGTCATATGAATTGTATGTAAATGTGTTTTTCCCATGAAAAATAAGAAACGTATCTGATATAGCCCAGGCCTCTACACTCTGTGCTCAGCCATGCATTGAACAGCCTTTTTTGAGAACAGTTATTAGCCTAAATTATGACTCTCCAATCTACTCATCACGTTATGAATAGTAAACTATCTTCCGTAAGTCAGCCAAGACGATGATGCATGGAATGCTTTATTATAAAGGTGCATTTTTACAGTGAAAGTTTGCTTCCCCAAACTAAACTCACGCTCCGCCTATACATAGGCTACTGATGTTGCTGTTTGTTATTCGTCTTGTTGGCTGAGGAAAAGTATATGTGAACAGTTATTCTAACATCTTCAAAGTGCGCTGTAAGGACACACATCACGGCATGTTCTGTTAACTTCTTAGGGAGCGGCAGCAGAGGTGACGGTTTTACTTTGGCGTGCCCAAAGTAAAATGCCTGCCTCTCAGGCCCAGAAAATAGGATATGCACATAATTAGTACCATTGGATAGGAAACACTCTGAAGTTTCTAAAAGTGTTAACATAATGTCTGTGAGTATAACAGAACTGATATAGCAGGCGAAAACCAGAGGAAAATCCATCCGGAATTGCAGTTCTTTTGTGACCTTTGCTCTGTTTGAGACTCTCCCCATTGACTTCAATGCAATCCAGCTCCGAGATTGCTGTACCTATGGCTTCCACTAGATGTCAACAGTCTTTATACAAAGCCTGGAAGCTGTAGCAGTGAGCAGAACGGCTAGGAACAGGAAATGGTCAAGGGAGCTCAGATGTCAACAAGATTTCTCGGGCGCGAGACTGGGTGCGCGCCCCACTTTATTTTACTTATATAACGTTTAGGTTACCATCCGAGTGAAATATTATCGCTAATATTCATAAAAGGATAGCTAAGGATGCATTATAACTGGTCTTTGATTTGTTTAGGAAAAGGTTAGGTATATTTGAACGCGTTCTCTTCATGGTTCAATGGGCGATTCGACGTTGGATTTTCTGAACATAACGCACCAACCAAACAGAGATTTATGGATATAATAAATTACTTTTTCTAACCAAAGAACCATTGGATGTCTTCGTTGGACACTTGAAGCCCTCAGCAGAAGTTCTTCGAAAGGTAAGGGATTTGTTTTAGCTGTGATATGTGTTTTGTGTGACCCGCGCTGGTTTATAAATATTAGAGGTGCTATCCTCAAACAATCAAATGTTTTGCTTTCGCCGTAAAGCCTTTTTGAAATCTGACAACGCTGTGATATTGCCAAGAAGCAGAGCTTTTGATGGCTATGCAACACTTGTATATTGATGAATGTTTAATAATTCAACTTTTGGATTTTGAATTTGGCGCCTTACATTTCACCGGGAAGTGTCGGGAGCAGCCCCGCTAGCGCGCATTTCTCAAATGTCCAGTAAATTTAAATGCAGCTGGTCAAATGTCCGTTGCCACATTTTTGTAACTGAAATCCTGTTCCTTTTGTTATTGGACACAAGGCTTTTTAGTTTCCAACTGGGTCCAGTCCAGACCCCTTAATCAAAGGTAACCTGATGACGACAGCCCAGGGAACACAGCTAGGCCAGGACGGGGAGGGACTCTTCATGTAACTACCCACACACACATTCTCCAATCCAGGCTACCCAGGGGAGGACTGACCACATGGAGTTACTTCGACTGTGGCAGCAGGGCTACAGTTCCAATCACATTGTATTTGTCACATTCTTGGTAAACAACAGGTGTAGACTAACAGTGAAATGGTTACTTATGGGCCCTTTCCAACAATGCAGAGAGAAAAAAATATAATTAATATAACAAGTTATAACACATGGAATAAATACGTAATTAGTAACGATAACTTGGCTATATATACAGGGTACCAGTACTGAGTTGATGTGCAGGGGTATGAGGTTATTGAGGTAGATATGTAAATATAGGTAGAGATGAAGTGACTAGGCAACAGAACAGTAGCAGCAGTGTATGTGATGAGTCAAAAGAGTTTAGTGCAAAAAGGGTTAATGCAGATAGTCTGGGTAGCTATTAATAAACTATTTAACTAACTGTTTAGCAGTCTTTTGGTCAGGGTCCTGTTGGTTCCAGACTTGGTGCATCGGTACCGCTTACCGTGTGGTAGCAGAGAGAGCAGTCTATGACTTGGGTGGCATGAGTCTTTGACAATTTTTAGGGCCTTCCTCACTAGCACTGTACTGTAGCAGCAGGGCTGTTAAGGAGTTACTGGTACTGTACTGTAGCAGGGCTGTTACCTATTTTAGAAGAGAAATAGTGGAGAATGTGCAGAATGTTCTGCTTTCTTTCTTCTTGATTGTTTTAACAATTTCACACATCTTGAATTAATATCAACCCCCATCAGTAGCCGAAGGGTTTGTGCGTGTACGTGCACGTGTCAGTGTTTCCACGAGACTGATTAGACTGGGAGCAACTGAGCCCCTCTCCTCTTCTCTCATCTTTCTCTCTCTCATCTTTCTTTTTTCGCCTCCGGTCTGACAATTAAGCATGAACCATAGTCTAAATATGTGAGTTAGTGCAACAGTTATTCTCCTCTTCTCCCTCTCTTTCCTTTGCAGGATTGTTTTCCCGCATTGATTCGGTCTTATGTAGCAACATTTGAAATTGTGTTTTTTACATTGGATCAAAGCAGAGACACAGAGCTACAAAATGGTACATCATACACTGCATTTGAGGAACAATGGGAAAGTAATTCTGCTTTGAAAGTTGATAACCTTGCAACCTCACTTTTGAGAAAATGTCCTTTGAATGTTTTGGTACCTACTGGAGAGCTATTTTTTGTCTGCACCCATTCAGCATTGTTCACACCCTTTAGCTTTAGCCCCACCCATCTCTTTAAGGGTTGATCCGAGCGTTCTGTCCTAACAACTACAGTCAAGCACCCATGCTCACGTTGGCTAGCTTGCTAGCTACTTCCAGACACAAATGAGAGAACACCTCACTGACTATTTTACTCGCCCTAGCAGAGCTGGTTAGGCTGTTTTTATGTTATCTAGAGCATTGGTGACTGCAACTTTGCTGCTGGCAATGGAGTATGCTTTTACTGACACCGACCATATTCAACGGGTGTTGAGCGTTATTCTGTGCCAGTGACATTCTATTGAAATGGATACTTGCATAGTGGAGTCTTTTGTTAAGACATATAGCTAGCTAGCTAAACAATGACCTATAATCCCAACTCATGATGTTACTACCCTGCATGAAATTGCAGGTAGCTAACTAACCAGGTTCAATGTTAGCTAGCTAACATTAGGCTATAACTAGCAAAGCAAATGGCTCTGAGATACACGTAACGTTAGCTAGCTAACAGTACACTGTAACTTGAAATGAAAACGTCTTTCTGTCAATTAGAAACATGTCATATCTGAAAATGTATGTCACGTATACTGGGCCTAGTTTCCTGGAACGAGTCACGTATACTGGGCCTAGTTTCCTGGAACGAGTCACGTATACTGGGCCTAGTTTCCTGGAACGAGTCACGTATACTTTGCCTAGTTTCCTGGAACGAGTCACGTATAAACTGGGCCTAGTATCCTGGAACGAGTCGCGCATAAACTGGGCCTAGTTTCCTGGAACGAGTCGCGTATAAACTGGGCCTAGTATCCTGGAACGAGTCGCGCATAAACTGGGCCTAGTTTCCTGGAACGAGTCGCGTATAAAATGGGACTAGTTTCCTGGAATGAGTCGCGTATAAACTGGGTCTCTTCTCAGGTGGTTAGAAGAAATTAGACTTTTTAGCTAGACTCACTCTCAACCCCACTGTCTCAACCAAACAAAAACTCACCACCACTAGGGATGTAACGATTTACCGATACACATCAGTCCCAATTCTAATGTTTAAGATACAAGTGCATCGGTCTGCGGACCCCAAACCGATCCAAATGTAAGCATGCATCGGTAAAAAATCTCCGGTTCACATTTTTGTTGTTGTTCATATTACATTCTACCGTCCCAAAATACCTTGTCTTTTGTGACAACTGACACCCTGTGTGAAATAGTACAAATAAATGAATCAAAATAACGTTTTTAATGAAAATACTATTTGAATATGTTGGTAATCCTTTGTATAAAAGTGATAATGCCCAAGAGCCGGTGTTTGTTGGATATATTGGCACCAAGCCAGAATATCCAACAAACACCAGCTTCTTTGGCATTATCACTTAAACATATTGAATCGTATTGAAAGGAAAAGATCCACTTCCTTACTCACCACTGATTCCCACTGATCCCGCATACCATAAAATAAAAACGTTGTCACTTCTCCTTCTGCCATATATAATCAGTTAGTGGCGGTATTTGGAAATATGGCTTTATGGCCAGAATCTCTCACTTTCTCTTGTCCCTTTTTGTGATGGAATTTTAACACAATCTCCTCACCCAGATCAGCCCTCCCCCCACTCAACCAACAACAGCCACGTTTAAAAGCCCTTCTCTTTTTGATTAGAAGCACCAGCTAGGCTCCGGCTCTGAGACAATCTCCGTCTGCATACATGACTGTGCATACTCCATGTAATTAGAACACACACTGCAGCCTTCTGGATTAACGCTCAAGCATCACTTTAATCCAGATCCATTATGAGGATTACTACCAGGGGGTCGTGTTAGCTTTCAAAAATCTGCATTTTGAAAATGCAGAACCATAAAAAAATTGGATTTGTTAAGCAATTTCCCATTTGTGAATGTGGGAATTTGATTGGTCTGACGACGCGATCAACGATTTCTCATCCGAGTGGAGGAGTGCAATGGAAGTACATACAGTGGGGCAAAAAAGTATTTAGTCAGCCACCAATTGTGCAAGTTCTCTCACTTAAAAAAGATGAGAGAGGCCTGTAATTTTCATCATAGGTACACTTCAACTATGACAGACAAAATGAGGAAAGAAAATCCAGAAAATCACATTGTAGGATTTTTAATGAATTTATTTGCAAATTATGGTGTAAAATAAGTATTTGGTCACATACAAACAAGCAGGATTTCTGGCTCTCACAGACCTGTAACTTCTTCTTTAAGAGGCTCCTCTGTCCTCCACTCGTTACCTGTATTAATGGCACCTGTTTGAACTTGTTATCAGTATAAAAGACACCTGTCCACAACCTCAAACAGTCACACTCCAAACTCCACTATGGCCAAGACCAAAGAGCTGTCAAAGGACACCAGAAACAAAATTGTAGACCTGCACCAGGTTGGGAAGACTGAATCTGCAATAGGTAAGCAGCTTGGTTTGAAGAAATCAACTGTGGGAGCAATTATTAGGAAATGGAAGACATACAAGACCACTGATAATATTCCTCGATCTGGGGCTCCACGCAAGATCTCACCCCGTGGGGTCAAAATGATCACAAGAACGGTGAGCAAAAATCCCAGAACCACACTGGGGGACCTAGTGAATGACCTGCAGAGAGCTGGGACCAAAGTAACAAAGCCTACCATCAGTAACACACTACGCCGCCAGGGACTCAAATCCTGCAGTGCCAGACGTGTCCCCTGCTTAAGCCAGTACATGTTCAGGCCCGTCTGAAGTTTGCTAGAGAGCATTTGGATGATCCAGATGAGGATTGGGAGAATGTCATATGGTCAGATGAAACCAAAATACAACTTTTGGTAAAAACTCAACTCGTCGTGTTTGGAGGACAAAGAATGCTGAGTTGCATCCAAAGAACACCATACCTACTGTGAAGCATGGGGTGGAAACATCATGCTTTGGGGCTGTTTTTCTGCAAAGGGACCAGGACGACTGATCCGTGTAAAGGAAAGAATGAATGGGGCCATGTATCGTGAGATTTTGAGTGAAAACCTCCTTCCATCAGCAAGGGCATTGAAGATGAAACGTGGCTGGGTCTTTCAGCATGACAATGATCCCAAACACACCGCCCGGGCAACGAAGGAGTGGCTTCGTAAGAAGCATTTCAAGGTCCTGGAGTGGCCTAGCCAGTCTCCAGATCTCAACCCCATAGAAAATCTTTGGAGGGAGTTGAAAGTCCGTGTTGCCCAGCGACAGCCCCAAAACATCACTGCTCTAGAGGAGATCTGCATGGAGGAATGGGCCAAAATACCAGCAACAGTGTGTGAAAACCTTGTGAAGACTTACAGAAAACATTTGACCTCTGTCATTGCCAAAAAAAGGGTATATAACAAAGTATTG
Source organism: Brachymystax lenok tsinlingensis (assembly GCA_030435695.1). Classification (NCBI taxonomy): domain Eukaryota; kingdom Metazoa; phylum Chordata; class Actinopteri; order Salmoniformes; family Salmonidae; genus Brachymystax; species Brachymystax lenok. The sequence goes on along the minus strand of CM059790.1, from coordinate 39,810,275 downwards.
AGATAAACTTTTGTTATTGACCAAATACTTATTTTCCACCATAATTTGGAAATAAATAAATTAAAAATCGTACAATGTGATTTTCTGGATTTCTTTTTCTCATTTTGTCTGTCATAGTTGAAGTGTACCTATGATGAAAATTACAGGCCTCTCTCATCTTTTTAAGTGAGAGAACTTAAACACAATTGGTGGCTGACTAAATACTTTTTTGCCCCACTGTAATTAGTCTAAAGTTGAAAGATATTTCTTCTGCGTTTCTTCCCCCGTTTTTTATTATATTTTTTTGCGTGATAAAGGCAGGTTTTTTTGCGTTAATGACCTCTGCGCTACTCAGTAATAGGCTGTGAGAGGGATCTAAGAACCATGCTTGTTTTACCTACTTCAGCCTATTTGTTTACAAGGAGGGCATTGTTTGCGTTGGCTTGAAGGGATAACTGACTTCCAAAAACGTGACCTTGTGGATAAACTGGTGTTCGTCTGGCAGCCAATGATGAACTTATCTTATTGTAACTCCTAGCCAGTAACAATCAAGAATCTGGTTTTGAGTGGAATATCCACACACCACTACTCTAGCTACTTATCGTGCCTTAGTAGTGTTGGCAGCGTCCCTATCCCAAGGACACACATTGGAATTGCCAGCCTTCAGAGGAACTGAATGACTGACGCATGAGGGCATTGCTTTGCCACGTGTGTGTGTGTTCTTGTGTGTGTCTGGAGAAGGTTTGTTCACTGGAAGCTTTGCTCTGGGCTCTCTCTCTTGTGCGTCATCCATCTCCTAGCCAGGATGCAGGATGCAACACCACTTTCTCCTGTGTGTGTGTTTGAGCCTGGACAGTGTCCACATGCTCGTGTGTGTGTGTGTGTGCGTGCAGCATTTGTTGGTGTGTTTACCTCTACTGGTTGAGCTCTGCAGTGTCTGTGCCGTGTGTCAGTGAGCCTGTCTCTGCAGTGTCTGTGCCGTGTGTCAGTGAGCCTGTCTCTGCAGTGTCTGTGCCGTGTGTCAGTGAGCCTGTCCACAGGAGTAATGAAAGAAAGCAGCAGGGGCCCAGCCAGCCAGTTAATCAGTCAGCCAGCTCCAGACCTGCACTGCGCAAGCTGAGCCTCTTCTTCTCTGTTCTCACACAGCCAAAGTCACATTCAGCTCTACCTTTGTTCACAAACAGGAGGTTGGTTATTGAGGAAGGTTCTCTTCAAAATATTTCCCTACATATCACCTCTTGTATCATCAACAACATATACAAACGACAGGGGTCATTTGCTTACAACGTCACTTCCATGTTAATATTTTACATAACTGTGACAGACTGACACCTTCTTACATCTTGTAATGAGATGGTGTTGTTGTAAAGGAAATTCTCTTGTAGGGAAGGAATGTATTTGTCATTGCTAACCAGTACTGCTGGCTGGAGCCAGGGCCAAGTCGCCTGGAGCCAGGGCCAAGCCGCCTGGAGCCAGGGCCAAGCCGCCTGGAGCCAGGGCCAAGCCGCCTGGAGCCAGGGCCAAGTCGCCTGGCTACGCATTCACAATGCTCCGGGCCAAACACCAAGCCCACTAACGTTTCTTCTCTGAGGATTTCTCGAATGTGAACACATTCAAACCGTTCTGCTTGGTCCCAGAAACCAATGGGTTGGATCAGAACCGGCCTACAGGAATAATGAATCACATCATTTTGACCTCAACACAAACGACTTCTAGGAGGGTAGGTTCAGACTAGGGTTGGGCGATATTTCCAATTAATTTGGGTAATTTCTATTTATGTTTTTGCGCGATATTCCAAATGCCTGTATCGCAACAATCAAGGTTTTTTTATTTTTCGTTTTTATGAGCGTTTATGCGGTTACGCTTGTTCTCATGTAGTATTTTTGGTCTCGTCTCCTTCGCTCCTCTGTGCTGTGTGCACCTTCCCATTTACATCAGAGATCTGTATATAATGACGAGATGCACGTCTCCCCTCTAATAATGGGAGTCGTTGTCCCAAAAGCGGGAAGGCATACGACAAGGCTAGGTCCAAAATAATCCCATAGAAATGCATTGGCGACAGTGAAACCTCTTGCTTTGCCTCTTCCTATATGGTTTACACACACCGAGCCCCACCCCCTGCCTATCACTCCAACAAAGTGGAGAGATCACATCTTCTCTGACAGGCGGTTCCAACTCGCTATTTGCATTTGAGGTTTGGTCCAACAGAATGGGTCAAATGGACACTGAAACACATTGAGATGTTAATTTACTGTAACAGAGGAGAACTTAACCCTCTTTATGTCTCAACTTCTCAAATTACACGAAGAGCAATGCTACTAAAACAAGAGTATCAATGAACATTGATTCTAGAAAGTTAATGGTCAGTTTGGCACGCGTGGCATTGCTGTACCACATACTGCTAGTAGCATTTTATCCAAAGACTGTTATATTAGCTGTGTAGTCTGTTTTATAAATGCGTAATAAGCATAAAAAATAATTATATGAGGAATAAGGCAACTCGTTCTCATTCTGAGAAATCAGGAAAGCAACTTGATTTCAACGTGAACAAAGTGGACAGGCTAACATGCTGTTCGAACAGTGGGAGACAGAAGGGTGTGTTCATAACTATTCAACTGTTCTACCTTGTTAGCTAGCAAATAGATCCAAGTTGGGTAAACGCCCTTCATTGTTGATGAGACCTGTGTTAATTTTCTATAATGCCTGCTGCAGGAGGTTGGTCATTATTAGTGAATGTGCATTATGCATTGCATTATGCAAGTTATTGCCCAAAAAAGAAGGATCAACTAATTAAATGATTTTTGTGGTTGTGGAAGGTGTATATTTAGCCTAGGTAAATTCATTAGATAAAATGTTTCTATAAACCTATTTTCTCTTTGTCATTATGGGGTATTGTGTGTAGATTAGGGTAAAAAATGTATTGAATCCATTATAGAATAAGGCTGTAATGTAACAAAATGTGGAAAAAGTCAAGGGTTCTGAATACTTTCCAAATGCACTGTAGATAACTCTGATAAGAATGTTATCTAAGCAACTTCACCCTGGTACTATTAGAGGCTTAGGTTTGAGCTACTGGAAACTGTTAGAGAGGACTGTAGGGGAGTAGGTTTGAGCTACTGGAAACTGTTAGAGAGAACTGTAGGGGAGTAGGTTTGAGCTACTGGAAACTGTTAGAGAGAACTGTAGGGGAGTAGGTTTGAGTTACTGCAAACTGTTAGAGAACTGTAGGGGAGTAGGTTTGAGCTACTGGAAACTGTTAGAGAACTGTAGGGGAGTAGGTTTGAGTTACTGCAAACTGTTAGAGAGGACTGTAAAGGAGTAGGTTTGAGTTACTGGAAACTGTTAGAGAACTGTAGGGGAGTAGGTTTGAGTTACTGCAAACTGTTAGAGAACTGTAGGGGAGTAGGTTTGAGTTACTGCAAACTGTTAGAGAGGACTGTAAGGGAGTAGGTTTGAGCTACTGCAAACTGTTAGAGAACTGTAGGGGAGTAGGTTTGAGTTACTGCAAACTGTTAGAGAGGACTGTAGGGGAGTAGGTTTGAGCTACTGGAAACTGTTAGAGAGAACTGTAGGGGAGTAGGTTTGAGTTACTGCAAACTGTTAGAGAACTGTAGGGGAGTAGGTTTGAAAGATGTTATTTGGATTGTCAATGGTTGACTTCTGAACCCCCACCCCCTTACGTTCACCCTTCACCTTTTTGTGCCTCTGCCTCCTAATGAACTGTTTATTGGGTGCCAGTGGACCAGTATAGATGTCTAATAACCTATAACCACCAGTGTTTTGGCACGGGCCAGAGTAAGGTGGCCCCACCATGACATCTGACCCCTAACAAAGCCCTGGGGGTCAGAAGGTTCCCGAATCCATGTTGGAGCTCCATAAAGGCCTGTGAAAATACTGTATCAGCCCTTCATTAATCAAACGGGCCAAGAATAAACACAGAGAACGCACGCATGGCTGACCCCCTGACCTGCAGCCAAACCACACATTTACCCTGGCAGCCTATGGACGCTCACGACTGCACCGCATGGCCTCAGGAGGAATGCATTACATTACGTAGCCCTAGCATTTAGAAACCCAGCCCAACGGGGTCTTTGTAAAGGCATGGTGGCTTGCCTTGCCAAATTATGAAGATGAAATCCGTAAAGGCTGATTTGGAGGGCGGGGGAGGGGAATATAAAGGAGTTGGTTGTTGTGAGAGCCAGCTCAGACTGAGGCCTCATTAAAAAAGACTTGGTTCAGGAGGGATCGAGTGCAGCATAATGCTGTTCTGGCGCTAAGCTCTGAGCACGGAGGAGAGACGTGATCATGCAGGTTGAATATCATTCATGGACAGCCCCCACCTCCTCTCTCTAGCTCCCTCTGTTCTCTCCTGCCGATAGACCGATGTAATGCTGTGTGCTCCTCCAGTCAGCCAGGACAAATGGCAAAAGAAACCTGAGTAAACTCTGGTTGTTCTTAATACCACACACACACTCCATTTCTCTCTTTCTCTTTCACTGCCCTTCTCATCACCCCTTGTTCAGTCTGAGCTCCTAGCACCTCTCACTTGCTCCTCCGTCACAGATCAGATCAACTGTCTTGGAGAGGAAGTGAAATGGTTAATGTGGCTTGTTTCCTCTCCTACCTGCTCTGCTTTTTCCACTGACATCTGGAGAGTGGGAGTCGTGACTGTAGGTTAGAAACAGATGGTGTTTCACTACTAGGCTGACTGACTGAGCAGTGAATAGAACAGGAGATGGACGAGGGAGGGAAATGAATTGACATACAGGGCAGACTAGCTCTACAGAAGAAAACCAGCTATAGTCTTAGCCCCAACATAATTCTAGAAAATACCCTCAGTAAAGGCATCCTGTGAAGTATTGTGTCTGTCTGAAAGCACAGCTAAGCTAAGCAGATGCAGACTGAGAGTGTTTTGTCTCTGGCCCAGACGTGCCGCTCTGAAGACAATTCTCCCTGATGAAACTGAAATTATACAGCGCTGAAAGAAGCTCTGCATTGGAGTTTATGGTAGTCAGTCTAAAGATGGAAAATCCAATTGAATGGCCAGAGATTTCTTTAAACAAGGACCTGGAGATGGGGAAGGGGTTGTACTGTCGTCACACATGGTCGCATTTTGATTACCCACAGAACATTTAAGTCGCTAGGGTCTCTTAGTTCCTTAATTCCCCTCGTAGACCCCTTCAAAGATAGACCCAGTCTCTGAAGGGGAGAGGAGGCTTACCCCCCCCCACACACAATCTTCACTACCCGTTCTCTTGATATAACCAGAGCCCGCTTCCTGATGCGTCTCAAGGGATGCCAATTATCTGCTGGTGAGACTTCAACCTCCACCTCCAGTTGTCCTGGTGGTCCTATACAGCATGCAGCCACTCGGTCCCAAGGCTGTGTGTGTGTTTATGAATGTGTCATTACCATAGTGACGAGGCCTATCCATCACACTGCTTTCATCTCCTCATAATGACATGCTGCTGCTCAACGTCTTGAGACTGGGCCTGGGTCTTTTTCACCTGAATCACCTGCTGTTATTCATATTATTTATACATTAAAGGCTGGAGTCTAGTCTATGTTATGCCTCTGATTACAACCTTAATGTATGTTATGCCTCTGATTACAACCTTAATGTATGTTATGCCTTTGATTACAGCCTTAATGTATGTTATGCCTCTGATTACAGCCTTAATGTATGTTATGCCTCTGATTACAGCCTTAATGTATGTTATGCCTCTGATTACAGCCTTAATGTATGTTATGCCTCTGATTACAACCTTAATGTATGTTATGCCTCTGATTACAACCTTAATGTATGTTATGCCTCTGATTACAGCCTTAATGTATGTTATGCCTCTGATTACAACCTTAATGTATGTTATGCCTCTGATTACAGCCTTAATGTATGTTATGCCTCTAATTACAGCCGTAATGTATGCCTTTGTCTCTGTTTTAGACCTGAAGTATACAATATTACAGCTAGTGATGGGGAAAATGTTTTATTCAGTTCCATATCGCCATATTATTTTTGCTCGATATATCGATTTGATAATAAAAATAAATAAATAAATGCTACTGCAAATCAAATCAAATTGTATTTGTCACATACACATGGTTAGCAGATGTTAATGCGAGTGTAGCGAAATGCTTGTGCATCTAGTTCCGACCATGCAGTAATATCTAACAAGTAATCTAACAATTTCACAACTACCTTATACACACAAGTGTAAAGGAATGACTAAGAATATGTACATAAAAATATATATGGATGAGCGATGGCCGAACGGCATAGGCAAGATGTAGTAGATGGTATAGAGTACAGTATATAGATAAAAGATGAGTAATGTAGGATATGTAAACATTTATATAAAGTGGAGTTGTTTAAAGTGACAAGTGATACATTTATATTTTTTATTATTAAAGTGGCTAGAGATTTGAGTCTGTATGTTGGCAGCAGTCACTCAATGTTAGTGATGGTTATTTAACAGTCTGATGTCCTTGAGATAGTAGCTGTTTTTCAGTCTCTCGGTCCCAGCTTTGATGCACCTGTACTGACCTCGCCTTCTGGATGATAGCGGGGTGAACAGGCAGTGGCTCGGGTGGTTGTTGTCCTTGATGATCTTTTTGGCCTTCCTGTAGGTAGTGTTAGCTAGCGCTAGTGGGCTGTACCTGCGCCAGAACTCCAATAGCTTGTTCTCCATCTTCATTTTAAATAGTGAGCCAACATGCTTTCATCACTTTTATTTCCCTGACTGATCAAAACTCCTGGCTCACTCTTGTCTCTCTGCAGTAGACATATAGTGAGCAATATGTTTGAAACATCAAATCGCACATAAAATAAGGCCATCTACAGTATTCAGACCACTTGATTTTCTCCACATGCTGTGTTACAGCCTGAATTCAAAATTGATTAAATGTTTTTTTCTCACCCATCTACACACAGTACCCCATAATGACAAAGTGAAAACATGTTTTTAAATTTTTTTTTTGCACATTTATTAAAAATGAAATGCAGATATTTCATTTGCATAGGTATTTACACGCCTGAGTCAATACATTGTAGAAGCACCTTTTGAGATGTCTTTGGTATGTATCAGCTTTGCACATCTGGTTTTGTGGATTTTTTTAAGCTCTGTTAAGTTAGACGGGGATCAGCGGTGAATAGCGATCTTTAAGTCTTTCCACAGATTTTCAATGGATTATTTTGGTGTATGCTTGGGGTCATTGTCCTGTCGCCCCCCAGTCTAAGATCTAAGGTTGTTTGCACTCTGAAGCAGGTTCTCATGAAGGATTTGCCTGTATTTGGCTCCATGCTATGGGGATGAAAAGCATCCCCATAGCATGTTGCTGCCATCACCATGCTTCACAGTAGGGATTGTGTTAGACGGGTGATGAGCTGTGCCTGGTTTGCTGTGCTTGGTTATGTCATGTGCCTATTTCTCAGGAGTGGCTTCTATCTGGGCACTCTACCATAAAGCCCAGATTGGTGAAGTGTTGTAGAGACCGTTGTCTTTCTGGCAGGTTCTCCCATCTCAGCCAAGGGGTCATTGGGTTCTTGGTCACCTCCCTGACCAAGGTCCTTTTACAGGGATGCAAACTAGTCACCTTTCTGTTTTCTGCCGTTTTGAATCCAAAATAAGTGATCTATGTGATTTGTGTAGATCCGATGAGAAAAGTTTGGGAGGGGGGCTTTGGATCACTACTGGCTGTAGGTGAATGAGTGACCCCCCCTTTGTTCAGGGACACATTATTCAATTTCTGTTAGTCACACGTGAAATAAAACATAAAAAAATGTCTGTGGAACTTGTTCAGTTTGTCTGTTGTCGAATCTTGTTATGTTCATACAAATATTTACACATGTTAAGTTTGCTGAAAATAAACGCAGTTGACAGCGAGAGGACGTTTCTTTTTTTGCCGAGTTTATTAGATTCATCACAATCTCAAATATACGGACAGTTCCTTGGACTTCATGGTATAGTTTCTGCTCTGACATGCACTGTCTACAGTGGGACCTTGAATCGACAGGTATGTTTCTTTCTAAATCATGTCCAAACAATTGAATTGGCCGTAGGTGGACTCCAATTGTAGTGATATCTTAAGGATGATGAAAGGAAATGAGATGCACCTGAGCTCAATTTGGAGTGTCATAGCAAAGGGGTGTGAATACTTATGTAAATGAGAGATTTTTATATTTCATTTACAATACATTTTCCCAAATTTCTGAAAAAAATGTTTTCGCTTTGTCTTTATGGGGTATTGTGTGTAGATGGGTGAGGACCAAAAAAATTGACTATTTAATCCATGTTAAATTCAGGCTGTAGCACAACAAAATGTGGAATAAGTCTAGGGGGTATAAATAGGGTTGTTGCGGTCACGAAATTTCATCGCCCGGTGATTGTCAAGCAAATAGCTGTCAGTCTGATGGTAATTGACCGTTAATTAACAAACATATTTAGCGTCTCCTGGCTTCCACACACAGCCTACAAGCCACTGATGCAGACCTTTGGAACATCTACATTTTAAAAAGTCTACTAAATCCATGTAATATAGTCTACACCTTCACATTGTAACTTTAGTTTTTCTGTATAGGTTTCGCTTGAAAGGCATGGGCTCTGCTTTGTTTTTTGTGCAGGCTAGACACACTTCATTAGTCTCTCATTCACAGTTTGACAAGCACTTGATAGTGCCTCGAATTTCACAGCGGTATCCCCTTTGTGGCCGTAATGCACCCTAAAACAATCCATGCCTTTTACGGCCCGTGGTCGTTGTACTCTTGGCCTGGAGTGCTGCATTGTGCCTTTCTCCCTGAGTGCTGCGTGCTCCTAAGCGCCTCTTACTCACATGGCTCTTCATCACGTGATCGTGTCTTTCTCACAGGCTACAAGTGAAGACCGACACGCTACTGCGCGTGTCCTTATCCAATTCTGAGGTGCATGTTGAAGATATTGGAAGAACTGTCCACATTTACTTTTTATCAGCCAACAAGATGATTAGGCCTAACGAACAGCAAACGCACTAGCCTATGTCAATCTACTATCCCCCGTAGTACAAAAGTCGACCTATTCGTGCGAGAAATAAATATTCCAAACATAGTCTGGGACAGTTGTGGGATGCAATAGATCCCAAATTAATATAACCACTAGCATCTCAAACCTTTTGACGCAATGTGGCTGATGCAACAGATCAGATCGTTTAGCTTAAAATGTTGATAGCCTAATAGTTTATTTCTATATATTATAAACGCAGCAATGCGCACATGGTAGTAGGCTATAAGTGCGAATGTTCCATTATCTGGGAAAACACCATTATCAAAAGTGACCGCGCAAATGAGATTTATGTACAGTGGGGAAAAAAAGTATTTAGTCAGCCACCAATTGTGCAAGTTCTCTCACTTAAAAAGATGAGAGAGGCCTGTAATTTTCATCATAGGTACACTTCAACTATGACAGACAAAATGAGGAAAGAAAATCCAGAAAATCACATTGTAGGATTTTTTTATGAATTTATTTGCAAATTATGGTGGAAAATAAGTATTTGGTCACATACAAACAAGCAAGATTTCTGGCTCTCACAGACCTGTAACTTCTTCTTTAAGAGGCTCCTCTGTCCTCCACTCGTTACCTGTATTAATGGCACCTGTTTGAACTTGTTATCAGTATAAAAGACACCTGTCCACAACCTCAAACAGTCACACTCCAAACTCCACTATGGCCAAGACCAAAGAGCTGTCAAAGGACACCAGAAACAAAATTGTAGACCTGCACCAGGTTGGGAAGACTGAATCTGCAATAGGTAAGCAGCTTGGTTTGAAGAAATCAACTGTGGGAGCAATTATTAGGAAATGGAAGACATACAAGACCACTGATAATCTTCCTCGATCTGGGGCTCCACGCAAGATCTCACCCGTGGGGTCAAAATGATCACAAGAACGGTGAGCAAAAATCCCAGAACCACACGGGGACCTAGTGAATGACCTGCAGAGAGCTGGGACCAAAGTAACAAAGCCTACCATCAGTAACACACTACGCCGCCAGGGACTCAAATCCTGCAGTGCCAGACGTGTCCCCCTGCTTAAGCCAGTACATGTTCAGGCCCGTCTAAAGTTTGCTAGAGAGCATTTGGATGATCCAGATGAGGATTGGGAGAATGTCAGATGAAACCAAAATAGAACTTTTTGGTAAAAACTCAACTCGTCATGTTTGGAGGACAAAGAATGCTGAGTTGCATCCAAAGAACACCATACCTACTGTGAAGCATGGGGTGGAAACATCATGCTTTGGGGCTGTTTTTCTGCAAAGGGACCAGGACGACTGATCCGTGTAAAGGAAAGAATGAATGGGGCCATGTATCGTGAGATTTTGAGTGAAAACCTCCTTCCATCAGCAAGGGCATTGAAGATGAAACGTGGCTGGGTCTTTCAGCATGACAATGATCCCAAACACACCGCCGGGCAACGAAGGAGTGGCTTCGTAAGAAGCATTTCAAGGTCCTGGAGTGGCCTAGCCAGTCTCCAGATCTCAACCCCATAGAAAATCTTTGGAGGGAGTTGAAAGTCCGTGTTGCCCAGCGACAGCCCCAAAACATCACTGCTCTAGAGGAGATCTGCATGGAGGAATGGGCCAAAATACCAGCAACAGTGTGTGAAAACCTTGTGAAGACTTACAGAAAACGTTTGACCTCTGTCATTGCCAACAAAGGGTATATAACAAAGTATTGAGATAAACTTTTGTTATTGACCAAATACTTATTTTCCACCATAAATTGCAAATAAATAAATAAAAAATCCTACAATGTGATTTTCTGGATTTCTTTTTCTCATTTCGTCTGTAATGGTTGAAGTGTACCTATGATGAAAATTACAGGCCTCTCTCATCTTTTTAAGTTGGAGAACTTGCACAATTGGTGGCTGACTAAATACTTTTTTGCCCCACTGTATGTAATGCTTTTATTATAAAGGTGCATTTATGGTGAAAATTATCTTCCCCTAACTTCCCTGAAACTCATGCGCTGTGAAGTGGATTAATGTGCTTAATTTTCAGAAGTTATTTGACTACATTAGTTGTGATACAAACCTTATCAAAACATATAGGACTATGGCTAGGCTACATGAGGTGTGTGATTTGATTCAGAAAAGTTGCCCAAAAAAGGCAGTTTCTTATGCTGGGAATCAGGCTAATATTGTCGCCCATCAGACTATTCTTCATTTAATCTTGTCTTTACATATACTAAATAATATGTGTGATATTTGTTTTGCTTTAGAATGAATCATTATCATGCACCTGTATCGAAACGGGCATGGGAAAAAATACATGTCATCAATGCACTTAAATAACGAATGGAGGAGGCTTTTCCCTGTGGTTAATTTTCATGCCAGTCAGGTAGGCTATACTCCTGCTAGGAAAGTTGAGAAATAAATCTAGTAGACCTAGCCTATAGAAAGCTGATGGGATCCTTGTCTTTTTATTAGCGGCAATCACACTGTTTTCTCCCGCAATTGCATAGCCTAAAGAAATGTTGCGCAACATGAGCTCATGGGCTCTCATGAAGTGTTTTGATTAGATTTTTGAATACATTTGCATTGATGTCAGAGTGATGAGGGACAATAGAGTGTTGAGTTCCAGGCACTTTGCAAGTTTGGTAGGCTACTTATGACCAGCATCAGAGCTTGGAGAAACCTAATTACCGTGACTAAATGGTCATGTGGAATTTGACTGCCTTCATGACTCATGACCGCGGGTTTGGCGGTATTACGGTCACCGCAACAGCCCTAGATATAAATATACTGAAAATTGCAACATTTAAAGTGTTGGTTTCATGAGATGAAATAAAACATCCCAGAAATGTTCCATATGCACAAAACTTATTTATCTCAAATTTAAGCACACATTTTACTTTTATGTTAGTGAGCATTTCTCCTTTGCGAAAATAATCCATCCACCTGACAGGTGTGGCATATCAAGAAGGTGACTAAACAGCATGATCATTACACAGATGCACCTTGTGCTGAGGACAATAAAAGGCTGCTCTAATATGTGCAGTTTTGTCACACAACACAATGCCACAGATGTCTTAAGTTTGGAGGGAGCATGCAGTTGGTCTGCTGACTGCAGGAATGTATACCAGAGCTGTTTGACAGAGAATTTAATTAGTTAGTTTCTCTGCCATTAGCCGCCTCCAACGTCCTTTTAGAGAATTCAGCAGTATGTCCAACCAGCCTCACAAACGCAGACCACGTGTAACCACGCCAGCCCAGGACCTCTACTTCTGGCTTCTTCACCTGCGGGATCGTCTTGAGACCAGCCACCCGAACAGCTGATGAAACTGAAGAGTATACTGTCTGTAATAAAGCCTTTTGTGTGGGAAAAACTCATTCGGATTGGCTGGGCCTGGCTTCCCAGTGGGTGGGCCTATGCCCTCCTAGGCCCACCCATGGCTGCGACCTTGCCCAGTCATGTGAAATCCGTTGATTCATTTATTTGTTTCAATTGACTGATTTCCCTTTATGTACTTTAAAGCAGTAAAATTGTTGAAATTGTTCCATGTTGCGTTATTTCTGTTCAGTATACTTTTCGGAAAGCACAGTATGGTTTTGTGAGACCCCTGGCAATTCCCAGCCCTAATGGAAGCATCTGTTCCCTGCGATGCCTAGCAGACAGACTCTGTTGAGCTGGCTTCATGTGGCAACACTGTAGCTGTTGCTGTAACTCTAAGAGCCAATTTATGCTTGATCCGTATATTTGGTCCGAGGAGCCGTATGGATGGTGTGAGGCAATTGTCCTCCGGAGGCACATAGATGCCAAATTGAACTCCATACCGCATTGCCGTGTGCCTCTAAAATGTTGTAACATTGCGGAGGGCTCCGACCGTGCAGCGACTTTATAACCCCCACTAGTCCATTCATGGCGGGAACCTTTAACGATTAAAAAATAAAAATACTTTTTAACAAATAGGTACTGAATATCTTGAGTCGTCACTATGGTGATGGAGTTTCCATAGGATGACCAAACAGACAGCCCCCTCTCCACCACCACCCTCATACTGCTGAGTCACTCTGTCTGTCTGGTAATAGAACAGCCCTTAATCAGTCATCACCTCTCTGTCTCAGCTTCCTCTCTTGTCTGTGTGGTGTAGAAGGCCTTCTGCAGTGCAGACACAACATTCATCTAGGTCTGGCCACTGCCTGGCAGAAAGCCTGATGATAGAATCAGCAGCATCCTTCCACTCGCAGTACAAATAAGCCTTATCTTCCTCCCTCCCCTGTACAGCAATATGAAAAGCCATTTAACTCAATAGGCTCTTCACTCTATTAATCTCACAGCCCAGCGAAGACAGTTCTACATGCTAATTCAATTGTGTGTACACGTACGTGTGTTCAGCCATTTCTTCGCTGTCTCCCCCCTCTACCTTACCACTGCTGTTAATGGACCAGCCCAGTACCACTGCTGTTAATGGACCAGCCAGCCTCCTGAGACATTTTGGTGGACAGGGAGGGCAGTCAGTGCAATTCTGCAAAGAGACAAGCCTTGTCACCCCTTCTCTCAAATGATTAATTACATTACTTTCATAATAATAATTTGGGGGGTGCTTATATTTGTCCTGTTACACACGTGTACTGGGTGTGCTATTTGTTTGTTGCTTATCCCAATTTCCCCTGAGACAGCCACAGGGAGTGGGGTCACAGCCATGGTCTTTGATGATTGTCGTGCTGGATCCAGGATCTCAAATACGGCAGACCTCCTGAGCTTTTCACACACGACAGTGTCTAACGAGAATTGTTTGTGTGTGTGTGTGTGTGTGTGTGTGTGTGTGTGGGTGGAGAGGCTGTAATGAGTGCTTTGACTGCTGATTAGACAAACAATGGGCATACTGCTTGTCAGTGCACAAGGATAAAGGGTTGAGAGGAGAAAGGAGGATGATGAAGAGAGTAGAGAGTTGTGACATTTGGGTAGTGTTGTGTCCTAGGAGCAGCAAGTGTGTAGACAGGAACCCATTACTCTGGGTGGAGAGTGATGCAGGCCAGGCACCAGGCAGGTCTGGAAGAGATCCCCCAGCCTAGTGAAAGGCCACTGCTGCCAGCCATGGGGAAGCAGAGGCGCCTAGCTGCTGGCTGCAGGGCCCTATAAAATCTACCATGCGGAGAACGCAGACAGAATCCAGACATTAGTGTAATTCAACAATATAACCTGTTTAATTGAACTTAGTAGGGAATCAACTAAATGTATTGAAAACTTGGGCCAAACTCCTTTAATTTATCACAAGACATGAACAGAATGCGTACATTTTTCTTATTTCCTTCAACTTTTTGAAGAGGCAACGAGAATTCCCTAACTTTGTGTAGCCGTTAGCGATGATGCTAATGGACAGTCTTCTGGTAGATGGAAAGGCTTTCCCAAAAACATCTCAATGAAATATTAACTACAAAGTAGCGTATGCTTTACCTGGCAGAATGATATCATGATTATTTGCATCAATCCAGTGGGTATTTGTTTTGCAAACTTTAACATCACATCTGCGCTACATGTGTTTTTTTTTCAAAATTTCTAAAACTTTTCCTAGACTTCAAGTGGTCTCCTGATGTGGTTTAACCATTATTGTGGACTTAGAACATCCAATTTAGATGTTTTTCAAATAGAGAGTGAAAACCTGGAAAAGGGAAAAACTGAAATCCGGACAAACTAAAGAGAGAACGAATCAGGCAAAAATGTAACCGATTTTTATAGGGCCCTACTGCTGGGACTGTGGTGACACAAACACAGGAAGGGAGCAGCTCTCCTCTCCTCTCACCCAATGGGGCTTGGCTTCTCTGAAAGGCCACCACTCCTGGTTTTTGTGGAGGGAAAAATCAGTTTTTCCTCTGCACCCAGTAGTGTTTCCAACACTCCAAAACCCCCATTTGTAAACCTTGCAGCCTTTTTTAATTAAAGATTGTGATCAACAATGGCTGGCTGCCTTTGTCTGGGTTGTAGCTGTTTGACAGATTTGTCCTGGTGTTACTGAGGGCCTGTTGTGCTCCATTACATGGTGTCCCCTGATGTGCTGCACTTGGACTGGCTGAAGGTCAGTGAAGGGCCCGCTCTGGGGGGTCATTAGTAACCCTGTCTGAGGAGAAGATGAGCTGCGCCAGTGACTCACAGGCCTGGAGACATGGAGGGACTGTGTAGACAGACACCCTGCTGGAGTTACTCCGTCTCTGTGTGTCCAGTAGGGGAATGTGTCTCCAATGCTGTGTTTATCTCTTCTCCTAGAATTGACTAGGTTACAGGCTGTCTGCCTGTCCCCTCAGCAGCCCTGCTCTTATCTCTCCCTGCCCTCTGACTGGGGAAAATAGGTGGGTTGCTTCCGTTCCCTAGAAGGTTGAGTGGGACAGGGTTTAGTGCTGGGCTGGCTTGCTGGCATCTCCTCTCTCACAGCTGCAGGAGACAGATTAGAGGGACACCCACAGCACTAGCATAGTGGAGACAGACAGACTCAGAGAGGCAGGGACCGCCACAGTCATTGAGCTATTGACAACCTTATTCCCAGTCTTAGTTACTTACCCTCATTTTCTTTATTTTTCTCTACTTCTGCACCTCCCTCTGTTCCTCTGTTCCTGTCTTAATGACAGGACAAGTTGTTAGTTGCTGTTGTGCCAGTAGAAACAGCATAAACAGCAGCCTAGAGACCCATAGAAACATCTTTCCTTCCCTCGTCGCTGCCTGCTGTAAATTAGTCTATAGTGGAGACCCAGTGATGCACCGCACTCAGCCACAATCAAGCCTCCCTCACGGCCTGTTCACATCACAGTACTGCTGGATCAAGCATTTTCTTTCTAAAGCACCACTGTTCCTCCTATTCCCCCCAACTGGGGCCTGTCTCTGTGAACTGGGGCCTATCTCTGTGAACTGGGGCCTGTCTCTGTGAACTGGGGCCTGTCTCTGTGAACTGGGGCCTGTCTCTGTGAACTGGGGCCTGTCTCTGTGAACTGGGGCCTGTCTCTGTGCACTGGGGCCTGTCTCTGTGCACTGGGGCCTGTCTCTGTGAACTGGGGCCTGTCTCTGTGAACTGGGGCCTGTCTCTGTGAACTGGGGCCTGTCTCTGTGCACTGGGACCGTACTATTATCTCTTTAGTTGTTTATCTATTCTAACAGGGAGAAGCAATCTATTCAAGATGCTCCTCCATATGTGTTGGATTTGAGGGGTTGGGGCTGGGTTGTATTGGGGAGTAGCGGGGGTCCGGGGCCGGGGTTTGCTCCATGCGGAGTGGAGGGATGTGGAGGGATTACCATGTGTAGGGCGTCGAGAGTTCAGCCTGGATAAATTCTTCCTAATCCCAATCAGATCTGTAAGCTTGCCTCTCCCCGTCCCCACAGCATGATTACTCTGTGGTTCCCATGGCTCCGCTATAGATCTGCTGAAGTATCACTATTCAGCAAGAGGATGAAGAGAAGGCTAGGATTTCTAACAACAAGGAACTTAAAACATCTATTCTTGTCTAACAATGTTGGGTATGTGGTAGTGGGAGAGGGTGTTCTGTTGTGATGTTGGTGTTTTGGGAAACATGCTTCCTCTGTCTGTCTGGGGAGTGTTAATCACCCAGACCAGAGGGACTCCTGACTGAGAGGGGAACAGGCACGGAGAGAGAGAGAGGGGAACAGGCAACCGGCACACACACACAGAGAGAGGAACCGGCACACACACAGAGAGAGAGAGAGAGGGGAACAGAGAGAGAGAGAGAGAGAGAGAGAGAGAGGGGGAGATGGGGAGGGAGAGAGAGAGAGAGAGAGATTTCCTGACAAAATATCAAAAATATAAAACAATTAGTGTCATTTCCCCAAATTTGAAACCCTTATTCAAGGTTTCAAAGACCTCTCTGATGAGAATAGGCTACCCATCCTGTTGGGGGAGGAAGCAGAAAGCTGTGGGTTGGCAGCGCACTACATTGCTGCCTGCCATAAGATGAGGGACAGTGTCTGACAGACCAATCAACCTGCACATGTCCTCTACTGTATGCTTAGTGTTATTGTTCAGTGTGTGGTTATTTTGACCCTTGGTTATTGTTGTTACTGTTGTCCTGTTGACAATTTTGATTGTTATTATTTTCATATTGTAAATATCCCAAGTAAGCTTTGGCAATATGTACATTGTTACTTCATGCCAATAAAGCGAATTGAATTGAATTGAGAGAGGAACAGAGAGAGAGAGGAACAGAGAGAGAGAGGAACAGAGAGCGAGAGGAACAGAGAGCGAGAGGAACAGAGAGAGAGAGGAACAGAGAGAGAGAGAGAGGAACAGAGAGAGAGAGAGAGAGGAACAGAGAGAGAGAGAGAGAGGAACAGAGAGAGAGAGAGAGGAACAGAGAGAGAGAGAGAGGAACAGAGAGAGAGAGAGAGAGAGAGTAGCAGAGAGAGAGGAACAGAGAGAGAGAGAGGAACAGAGAGAGCGAGAGAGAGGAACAGGCGTCAGGGTGGGGATGTTTTATGAATTGATCACCTGAGTACAAAGGTTTCACTCAGAACAATAGCAGCATTGTGTGTGTGCTTGCTGTATCTCCCATGTTTGTTTAGAGCAGCGCTGTGAACCCTGGACTGGCTGCCTTCAGCACACCTCACCTGCACTAGGCTAACACCAGGGTTTCCATCCACTCAGTAACCCTCAGGCTCAGACCTGCCCAGCCCAGCAGAAAGGGGCGGGAAAGGAGTGATGGGGAGACATTGATTAAATGAGGAACATTCTGTACTTCATCTGTACTACAGGTTGTAGCTTTGCTCTGATTACACTGTACTAGTGTACCTGGAGCTTAGCCCATAGCAGCAGCAATTGCATATATATACATACACACACATACACATATATATATATATATATATATATATATATATATGTGTATATATATATACCCATACACGCACACATATATGTATGTGTGTATATGTGTGTGTGTGTGTGTATGTATATATATATATATATACGCACACACATATACACGTGTGTGTGTATATATGCATGTGTGTGTATGTATGTGTGTGTGTGTGTGTATGTGTATATATATATATATACACACATACACACACACACATACATACATACATACATACATACATACATACACACACACATATATACACACACACGTGTATATGTGTGTGCGTATATATATATATATAGATATACATACACACACACGCACACACACACACGCATATATACACACACATGTGTATATGTGTGTGCGTATATATATCTGTGTGTGTGTGTGTATATATATATATAGACGTGTGTGTATGTCTACCCCCCTTCCTGTTGACAGATGTGATGGATTTTAGATGTGCACATTGCATTATGGGCCTGTGGACACACGACACAAGATGAATGTTGGGCAAATAGTAAAATACCACCAAGCCAATAGGACCACTGACTGGAGTGGGAGGAGAGGAGGAGGGAACCCCTTTAAAGAGAGACTGGTTTTCCTTCCTCTTCTGTGTCAGTGATGGAATAGTGTTGCCGCAGCCCCCCATCCTCTCTGCTGGCCTTGCACTCTATCTCATTATGCAGAATGGTTGATAATAAAGGGGACTGTCCTGTCAGCTGATAGATCTCAGCCCCACAGTGATGTATTTTGCCTCCCTTTTTGGGGTGTTACAGCAACATGTGTCCCCCTAGGTTGATATGCTCATGCCCTCAGCACAACAACAGTATGTTTCTAACAAGGCTTGTATAGGCCTACCTGGGTAATGAGTCAACTGTCCCAGCCTAAACAGGTGTGACGGGACATTAGTGTGCGTTAACTCTAGTGGAATGAGAATGGATGACTCTAGGCTGGCTGGGGGAAGCTGATGCATGTTTATACACATTAATATACAGAAGATATTCAGCCTCACATAGTCTATGAGCTCTACAAGCCATGGCTATTACGTACTGCAATCAGTGGTCAACAGAAACCTTTGGCTTGAGACACCGCAGGCTCCAATGCCACCAGTTCTGATTAATCATTTGCAGTGTGTATAAACAAAAAAAAAATAGATTTATTACTGTGTAATCACTATGTAAACAGGAACCCAGCGCTGTACTGTTGCAGGCACCTGCTCCCTGTAACATCAGTTACACAGTAAAGAAGCTGGATGGAGATAACAGAACAGGACAGTTAGACTAGAGAGTCATTAGTTCTTAGTGTTTTGACGTTGTCGTCTCCACTGTGCTGTTCCGACATAGAGCAGACCAGCCGCTCCAGGGGAATGTTAGTTTATCTGTTCTGTTGAAGACAGCATGATGACACGAAGAAGATGACTGGTAAAGACTCCATAACCGTTGGCAGAACAAACAATGATGAGGACTTCACCATACTGCTACTTAGTCCTCTCACTCCAGCATGGCCAAATACATTAATATCCACACTAGCATGCACTGTACATGTCAATACAGTGCTTTCAGATAGTATTCAGGCTAGGGTTGCACATTTTGGGGAATATTCAAAGGTGGAAACTTCCCGTGGGAATTTACGGGAATATATGAGAATTTACGGAAAGATATGTACGTTAATATTAATACCATTTAAATGTAGATGTTTTTTGCGCTGGATATATTTACCATTTAAATGGAGACCGAAACATAAACCTTTTACCTTATCATAAAAATACATACTTGCAAAAATCCTTCCAATAGAAATAAAAAAAACAATTTAGTTAAGAATTTAACTTTAATTAAATGAGTTGACTCTTCACATGGGATGATTTCACTGAACAACAGAAGGGGAATATTGAATACCCTTGTATTGTTCAGCCTGTTGTGTGCTTTGGTGTGTGTGTTCCCTAACAAGGACCAGTTGGGCTCTGGGACGGCTGATGTTGGTGGAATTTGGAGGATGATGGAGGCAACAGGGGAAAGAGCCTCAGATCCACAAAGTCCCTTCCACCAGGTGGCTGATGAGATATGTTGGCACGACTGCCATATTGCATCTCCATCCCAAAGCCCTTGCTTGGAAGTGTATGCCAGACTGCCAAGAACCTTGCCCTCATCCAGGCCAAGGTGGAGAGACACGGTAGTGATGACACCATAGGCCTTGTTGATCTCTGCACCAGACAGGATGCTCTTCCCAGCATACTTGGGGTCCAACATGTACGCTGCGGCGTGTATGGGCTTCAGGCAGAAGTCTTCACGCTTTTTGATGTATTTCAGAACTGCAGTTTCCTCTGCTTGGAGCAACAGTGAAGTGGGCAGGGCAGTACGGATTTCTTCTCTTACCTCTGCAAGCAGTCTGAACATCAGACAGGATGGCATTGTCTCCCTCAATCCGCGCAATGGCTACTGCTATAGGTTTCAAGAGTTTCAAGCTGCTTACCACTCTCTCCCAAAATACATCATCCACGAGGATCCTCTTGTTGGGGCTGTCTGTATCGGCAGACTGTGATATGGCCATTTCTTGGAGAGACTCCTTCCCCTCCAGGAGACTGTCAAACATGATGACAACATCACCCCAACAGGTGTTGCTGGGCAGCTTCAATGTGGTGCTCTTATTCTTCTCACTTTGCTTGGTGAGGTAGATTGCTGCTATAACTTGATGACCCTTCACATACCTAACCATTTCCTTGTCTCTCTTGTAGAGTGTATTCATTGTTTTCTGTGCCATGATGTCCTTGAGGAGCAGATTCAATGCATGAGCAGCACAGCCAATGGGTGTGATGTGAGGATAGGACTCCACTTTAGACCAAGCAGCCTTCATGTTCGCAGCATTGTCTGTCACCAGTGCAAATACCTTCTGTGGTCCAAGGTCATTGATGACTGCCTTCAGCTCATCTGCAGTGTAGAGACCGGTGTGTCTGTTGTCCTTTGGGTCTGTGCTCTTGTAGAATACTGGTTGAGGGGTGGAGATGATGTAGTTAATTATTCCTTGCCCACGAACATTCGACCACCCATTAGAGATGATTGCAATACAGTCTGCTTTCTCTATGATTTGCTTGACCTTCACTTGATCTCTGTTGAACTCTGCATCCAGCAAATGAGTAGATAAAGCATATCAGGTTGGAGGGGTGTATGCTGGGCGAAGAACATTCAGAAATCTCTTCCAATATACACTGCCTGTGAGCATCAGAGAGACATTCATCAGCATTTCTCTGACTACGTTCCTCCATTGAGTCAAAAAAACTTCTGATTCCAGGAGGAGCATGAGCTGTTGCTATCGATAAGGTGTCTGAGTCATTTTCACCTTGAATAGATGTAGAGGGACTTTTGTCAGAGGTTGCTTGTTGTGAGTGCTGAGGGAACTTTATGCACTTGGCCAGATGATTCTGCATCTTTGTTGCATTCTTCACATATGATTTGGCACAGTATTTGCAAATGTACACAGCTTTTCCTTCTACATTAGCTGCAGTGAAATGTCTCCACACATCAGATGGTGCCCATGGCATTTTCCTGTATAGACCAGATACAATTCCATGTACAGATAAATAGTTAAGCAGTTAGATTAAACTCCTTTGTAAAATACAAAGGAGTAAAAAATGAAACGCAGGTGAATTAACACTCCATGGTTAGCAGGCTTAAGCAAGCTAAAACCCACATGGTAGCAAAAACAAACTAGCAGAAATTGTTAACAAGTTAGAGATGTTTTAAACACACTTTGCTGTAGGTTACTATTTACTAGTTAACAAAGAATCATGTATGTCATATAAAATATATTCACCCCACCCAGTATTGTAATCAAAACTTACCAGAATACATGTAGTCCTTGGCTCAGACAGTGTAGGAGTGTGGGCTCAATAGCATCTCATTAGTGTGCAAGATCTTGAGAATCAGCTGTACATGTGATGGAAGAGTGCACTGCAAATGTGATGGAAAAATGCACTGCACATGTGATGGAAGAATGCACTGTGCATGCAGAGGGTTGCAATTCCATTGAATTGGGGATAGTTTAACCAAAATAATGCCACAAGAACTAGAATTGCCTTATGTGTATCCCACAAAAAGGTTCCCTGTTATAAGCTTTTTTAATAATTTAATCAGAATTCCCCATATTCCCGGGCTTAACATCCAAAGGAAAATCTCCGCAAAATTTCCCGGAAAGTCTGACCCTTTGCAACCCTAATTCAGGCCCCTTGACTTTTTCCACATTTTGTTACCTTACTGCCTTATTCTAAAATGTGTTAAATGTATGTTTCCCCTCATCAAACTACACACTATCATACCCCTTAATGACAAAGTAAAAACAGGTTTGTAGAAAGTTTTGCTAATTTATTCAAAATTAAAACTGAAATAAGTATTCAGACCCTTTACTCAGTACTTTGTTGAAGCGCCTTTGGCAGCGATTACAGCCTCGAGTCTTCTTGGGTATGACGCTACAAGCTTGGCACACCTGTATTTGGGGAGTTTCACCCATTCTTCTCTGCAGACCCTCTCAAGCTCTGTCAGGTTGGATGGGGAGTGTTGCTGCACAGCTATTTTCAGGTCTCTCCAGAGATATTAGATCGGGTTCAAGTCCAGGCTCTGGCTGGGCCACTGAAGGATATTCAGACACTCGTCCTAAAGCCACTCCTGTGTTGTCTTGGCTGTGTGCTTAGGGTCATTGTACTGTTGGTAGGTGAACCTTCGCCCCATTCTGAGGTCTTGAGCACTCTGGAGCACCAAGGATCTCTCTACTTTGCACCATTCATCTTTGCCTCAATCTTGACTAGTCTGCCACTGAAAAACATCCCCACAACATGATGCTGCCACCACCATGCTTAACCGTAGGGAAGGTGCCAGGTTTCCTCCAGACGTGACACTTTGCATTCAGGCCAAGGAGTTCAATCTTGGTTTTATCAAACCAGAGAATCTTGTTTCTCATGGTCTTGAGGCCTTTAGGTGCCTTTTGGCAAACTCCAACCGGGCTGTCATGTGCCTTTTACTGAAGTGTGTCTTCCATCTGGTCACTCTACCATAAAAGCCTGATTGGTGGAGTGCTGCAGAGATGATTGTCCTTCTGGAAGGTTTTCCCATCTCGACAGAGGAACTCTGGAGCTCTGTTAGAGTGACCATCGGGTTCTTGGTCACCTCCCTGACCAAGGCCCTTCTCTCCCGATTGCTCAGTTTGGCCGGGCAGCCAGCTCTAGGAAGAGTTTTGGTGGTTCCAAACTTCTTCCATTTAAGAATGATGGAGGCCACTGTGTTCTTGGGGACCTTTAATGCTACAGAAATGTTTTGGTACCCTTCCGCAGATCTGTGCCTTGAGACAATCCTCTCTCTGAGCTCTATGAACAATTCCTTCGACCTCATGGCTTGGTTTTTGCTCTGACATGCACTCAACTATGGGACCAAATAATTTCCAAATAATTTTCAGTCAATTGAATTTACCACAGAATCATGTATGAATCATGTGGACTCCAAGTTGTTAAAACATCTCAAGCATGATCAATGAGAACAGGATGCACCCGAGCTCAATTTCGAGTCTGAATACTTTGCCACAATTTCTAAAAACCTGTTTTTGCTTTGTCATTATGGGGTATTGTGATGTCATTATGGGGTATTGTGATGTCATTATGGGGTATTGTATGTAGATGAATGAGCAACATGTTTTATTTAATCCATTTCAGAATAAGGCTGTAACATAACAAAATGTGGGAAAAGAGTAGGGGTCTGAATACTTTCCCGAATGCACTGTATAACAAGTTGCACTGCATAACAAGTTGCTAGGCTGCTAGTTGTAGCCTATTGATGTTAAGACCAACTACTGAGCCTGCAACACATGCTATCAGATGCACTATTGGAAATCACAAGAAGCAGGCAGGCTATTGTTAGCATGCATAGGGCTTGACATGAACTGTTTTAGCCAACTGTCCTTCGGGGGAATTAAAGATTTAAAAAAATTTTTTATCGTCATCAAGGTGGCTACTTTGAAGAATCTCAAATATAAAATATATTTTTATTTGTTGAATACTTTTTTGGTTACTACATGATTCCATATGTGTTATTTCATAGTTTTGATGTCTTCACTATTATTCTACAATGTAGAAAATAGTAAAAAAAAAAAAACGGTACTGTATATGGAAAAATACAAATTTTAAATGTGGACTGGTCGACCAATATATTTCTGTTGTCAGGGACAGCCCTAATATTGTGTATGATAGCTATTTAGTCTGTCTGTGAATTTGAAATGTTCTGTCCCTGCCGTGTGTGGTGGGTGTGTTTGTGTGAGGGATTATCAGTCTGGCTGGGCTTGGGTGCTGACTGCCTGGCTGTGTGGTGACAACTGTGATCCATCACATCCCAGCCAGAGGCGGCCAGCAGGGCTTAACAGTGCTGGGGTTGCACTTAACACTCGCCGGAACTTTCACACACTGGCCGTGTCTAGACTTGACAGTTCATGCAGGTTTAGTATTCTGATCATAGAGGTCTGTTCATGGAATTTCAAACGAGTCATTGGTCTAAGCCTACATTTAAATGTCTACTGTGTCCACAGTGTGTCCTGATTCCCTTTTCCCGCGCTATATTCAAATGCCAGTATGCGTTTCTACAAACGGTGGAATAGGCAAAATATTATAACACAACAACAACTAATGGCAGTAGGTAACTACTGTAGCTATCTAGCCAGCTAACCTCTGTAGCTAGCCAGCAACGCTAAAGGGATTGTATAACAGGTTAGCATAACTCTAGTCAAACAAAAAATAGTTCTTCTAAATATTAGCTAGCTGGCTAACATTTATTTGGCCAGCAAACACATTCCTCACACGCTAGGAATGCATTTCCTCTAACGTTATAATGAAAAGGCGTCTCTCGGTCCCAAAACATACGTTTTCTGGAGACTTGTGTGAGGGGTGCTGATGACATCGCCCACTGTATGCGCTTTCGGTAGCCTGATTGCGTCCAGACTAAGGAGAAATCCGCAATGCATCCCTGACCACCACCTGAAGTAGTCAGCCAGACCTGAAGTGGTCAGCCAGACCTGAAGTAGTCAGCCAGACCTGAAGTGGTCAGCCAGACCTGAAGTGGTCAGCCACAAAGCGACCACCCGTCTTTTCAATGCGATCTTCATCCCCGTCTCTCTCTTCCCCCTGTTTCTTCTCTCTCTCAATTCAATGTAAGGGCTTTATTGACATGGGAAACATATGTTAACATTGCCAAAGCTGTCTCTGTCTCTCTCTTTAAAAAAATGTATTTATCTATTTATTGAACCTTTATTTAACTAGGCAAGTCAGTTAAGAACAAATTATTATTTACAATGACGACCTACCAGGGAACAGTGGGTTAACTGCCTTGTTCAGGGGCAGAACGACAGATTTTTACCTTGTCAGCTCAGGGATTTGATCTAGCAACCTTTCGGTTACTGGCCCAATCTCTAACCACTAGGCTACCTGCCGCCCTTTCTGTCTTTCTCTGTCTCTCTCTCGTCTCTCTCTGGGGTTTGGCTGTTTATAGTCAGTTTTTTTTCCCTCTGTCCTTGTTTGTTACAGGTAGTTTTGTCATCTCTCCTGCCTTGGTTAGGGTTGGACTCACAGTGGCTTGGGTAATGAATGTATCATGCCACACACACTGCACACAGTATGTCCTCCAGAGTTCACTGCAACATAAAGGGACACAAAACACTAACCTAGTGCTGTAGAGCTTGTGATCAGCCACTGTCCAATGCATCTGTGAGTCCATACTTGCCTACACTTTGATGAACCTGAGTGAGAACACTTAATCTTCCTGATCAAACTCCAGGCTCACACCGTAGTCTCGCTGCCTAGTAGTCTCGCGGCTGCCTAGTAGTCTCGAGGCTGCCTGGTGGTCTCGAGGCTGCCTGGTGGTCCCGCTGACGGTCTAGTAGTCCCACTGTCTGCCTAGTAGTCCCACTGCCTAGTAGTCCCGCTGACGGTCTAGTAGTCCCACTGTCTGCCTAGTAGTCCCACTGACGGTCTAGTAGTCCCACTGACGGTCTAGTTGTCCCACTGTCTGCCTAGTTGTCCCGCTGACGGTCTAGTTGTCCCGCTGACGGTCTAGTTGTCCCGCTGACGGTCTAGTAGTCCTGCTGACGGTCTAGTAGTCCCGCTGACGGTCTAGTTGTCCCACTGTCTGCCTAGTAGCCCCGCTGACGATCTAGTTGTCCCGCTGACGGTCTAGTTGTCCCGCTGACGGTCTAGTAGTCCCACTGACGGTCTAGTAGTCCCACTGTCTGCCTAGTAGCCCCGCTGACGGTCTAGTAGCCCCGCTGACGGTCTAGTAGCCCCGCTGACGGTCTAGTAGCCCCGCTGACGGTCTAGTAGCCCCGCTGACGGTCTAGTAGCCCCGCTGACGGTCTAGTAGCCCCACTGACGGTCTAGTAGCCCCACTGACGGTCTAGTTGTCCCGCTGTCTGCCTAGTAGCCCCGCTGCCTAGTAGTCCCACTGTCTGTCTAGTAGTCCCGCTGACGGTCTAGTAGTCCCACTGACGGTCTAGTAGTCCCGCTGACGGTCTAGTAGTCCCACTGACGGTCTAGTAGTCCCGCTGTCTAGTAGTCCCACTGTCTGCCTAGTAGCCCCGCTGCCTAGTAGTCCCACTGTCTGTCTAGTAGTCCCGCTTTCTGCCTAGTAGTCCCGCTGACGGTCTAGTAGTCCCACTGTCTAGTAGCCCCGCTGCCTAGTAGTCCCACTGTCTGTCTAGTAGTCCCGCTGACGGTCTAGTAGTCCCACTGACGGTCTAGTAGTCCCGCTGACGGTCTAGTAGTCCCACTGACGGTCTGGTAGTCCCGCTGTCTAGTAGTCCCACTGTCTGCCTAGTAGCCCCGCTGCCTAGTAGTCCCACTGTCTGTCTAGTAGTCCCGCTTTCTGCCTAGTAGTCCCGCTTTCTGCCTAGTAGTCCCGCTGACGGTCTAGTAGTCCCGCTGTCTAGTAGTCCCGCTGTCTAGTAGTCCCACTGTCTGCCTAGTAGCCCCGCTGCCTAGTAGTCCCACTGTCTGCCTAGTAGCCCCGCTGCCTAGTAGTCCCACTGTCTGTCTAGTAGTCCCGCTTTCTGCCTAGTAGTCCCGCTGACGGTCTAGTAGTCCCGCTGACGGTCTAGTTGTCCCGCTGACGGTCTAGTAGTCCCACTGACGGTCTAGTAGTCCCGCTGACGGTCTAGTTGTCCCGCTGACGGTCTAGTAGCCCCGCTGACGGTCTAGTAGCCCCGCTGACGGTCTAGTAGCCCCGCTGACGGTCTAGTAGCCCCGCTGACGGTCTAGTAGCCCCGCTGACGGTCTAGTAGTCCCGCTGTCTGCCTAGTAGTCCCGCTGACGGTCTAGTAGTCCCACTGACGGTCTAGTAGTCCCACTGTCTGCCTAGTAGTCCCACTGACGGTCTAGTTGTCCCACTGTCTGCCTAGTTGTCCCGCTGACGGTCTAGTTGTCCCGCTGACGGTCTAGTTGTCCCGCTGACGGTCTAGTTGTCCCGCTGACGGTCTAGTAGTCCCGCTGACGGTCTAGTAGTCCCGCTGACGGTCTAGTAGCCTCGCTGACGGTCTAGTTGTCCCGCTGACGGTCTAGTTGTCCCGCTGACGGTCTAGTAGTCCCGCTGACGGTCTAGTAGTCACTGACGGTCTAGTAGTCCCGCTGACGGTCTAGTTGTCCCGCTGACGGTCTAGTTGTCCCACTGACGGTCTAGTAGTCCCACTGTCTGCCTAGTAGTCCCACTGACGGTCTAGTAGTCCCACTGACGGTCTAGTTGTCCCACTGTCTGCCTAGTTGTCCCACTGTCTGCCTAGTTGTCCCGCTGACGGTCTAGTTGTCCCGCTGACGGTCTAGTAGTCCCGCTGACGGTCTAGTAGTCCCGCTGACGGTCTAGTAGTCCCGCTGACGGTCTAGTAGCCCCGCTGACGATCTAGTTGTCCCGCTGACGGTCTAGTTGTCCCGCTGACGGTCTAGTAGTCCCACTGACGGTCTAGTAGTCCCACTGTCTGCCT
Source organism: Brachymystax lenok tsinlingensis (assembly GCA_030435695.1). Classification (NCBI taxonomy): domain Eukaryota; kingdom Metazoa; phylum Chordata; class Actinopteri; order Salmoniformes; family Salmonidae; genus Brachymystax; species Brachymystax lenok. The sequence goes on along the minus strand of CM059790.1, from coordinate 39,782,473 downwards.
AGTAGCCCCGCTGACGGTCTAGTAGCCCCGCTGACGGTCTAGTAGCCCCGCTGACGGTCTAGTAGCCCCACTGACGGTCTAGTTGTCCCGCTGTCTGCCTAGTAGCCCCGCTGCCTAGTAGTCCCACTGTCTGTCTAGTAGTCCCGCTGACGGTCTAGTAGTCCCACTGACGGTCTAGTAGTCCCGCTGGTCTAGTAGTCCCACTGACGGTCTAGTAGTCCGCTGTCTAGTAGTCCACTGTCTGCTAGTAGCCCCGCTGCCTAGTAGTCCCACTGTCTGTCTAGTAGTCCGCTTTCTGCCTAGTAGTCCCGCTGACGGTCTAGTAGTCCCACTGTCTAGTAGCCCGCTGCCTAGTAGTCCCACTGTCTGCCCAGTAGTCCCGCTGACGGTCTAGCAGTCCCACTGGCCGGTCTAGTAGTCCCGCCGTCCAGTAGTCCCGCTGACGGTCTAGTAGTCCCACTGTCTAGTAGTCCCACTGCTGTCTGCCTAGTAGTCCCCTGTCTGTCTAGTAGTCCGCTGCCTAGTAGTTCCAGTAGTCCACTGTCTGCCCGCTCTAGTAGTCCCCAGCTGTCTAGTAGTCCCGCTGGCGGTCCTAGTAGTCCCACTGGCGGTCTGTAGTCTAGTAGTCCCACTGTCTGTCTAGTAGTCCCGCTCGGTCTAGTAGTCCCACTGACCGTAGTCCCGGCTGGCGTCTAGTAGTCCCACTGTCTGGTAGTCCCGCTGTCTAGTAGTCCCACTGTCTGCCTAGTAGCCCCGCTGCCTAGTAGTCACTGTCTGTCTAGTAGTCCCGCCTGCCTAGTAGTCCCGCTGCGGTCTAGTAGTCCCACTGTCTAGTAGTCCCTGCCTAGTAGTCCCGTCTAGTAGTCCACCTGAGCTGCCCAGTAGTCCCACTGTCTGTCTAGTAGTCCCGCCGCCCAGTAGTCCCACTGGCGGTCTAGTAGTCCCGCTGGTCTAGTTGTCCGCTGACGGTCTAGTAGTCCCACTGGCGGTCTAGTAGTCCCAGTCTAGTAGTCCCAGTCTGGTCTCTGTAGTCCCGCTGACGGTCAGTCTAGTAGGCTGCCTAGTAGTCCCACTGCCTGTCTAGTAGTCTGACGGTCTCCCACTGACGGTCTAGTAGTCCCGCTGTCTGCCTAGTAGTCCCAGACGGTCTGGTAGTCCCGCTGTCTAGTAGTCCCACTGTCTGCCTAGTAGCCCCGCTGCCTAGTAGTCCCACTGTCTGTCTAGTAGTCCCGCTTTCTGCCTAGTAGTCCCGCTGACGGTCTAGTAGTCCCACTGTCTAGTAGTCCCGCTGTCTAGTAGTCCCGCTGTCTAGTAGTCCCACTGTCTGCCTAGTAGCCCCGCTGCCTAGTAGTCCCACTGTCTGTCTAGTAGTCCCGCTTTCTGCCTAGTAGTCCCACTGACGGTCTAGTAGTCCCGCTGACGGTCTAGTTGTCCCGCTGACGGTCTAGTAGTCCCACTGACGGTCTAGTAGTCCCGCTGACGGTCTAGTTGTCCCGCTGACGGTCTAGTAGCCCCGCTGACGGTCTAGTAGCCCCGCTGACGGTCTAGTAGCCCCGCTGACGGTCTAGTAGCCCCGCTGACGGTCTAGTAGTCCCGCTGTCTGCCTAGTAGTCCCGCTGACGGTCTAGTAGTCCCGCTGTCTGCCTAGTAGTCCCGCTGACGGTCTAGTAGTCCCACTGACGGTCTAGTAGTCCCACTGTCTGCCTAGTAGTCCCACTGACGGTCTAGTTGTCCCACTGTCTGCCTAGTTGTCCCACTGTCTGCCTAGTTGTCCCGCTGACGGTCTAGTTGTCCCGCTGACGGTCTAGTTGTCCCGCTGACGGTCTAGTTGTCCCGCTGACGGTTTAGTTGTCCCGCTGACGGTCTATTTGTCCCGCTGACGGTCTATTTGTCCCGCTGACGGTCTATTTGTCCCGCTGACGGTCTAGTAGTCCCACTGTCTGCCTAGTAGCCCCGCTGACGGTCTAGTTGTCCCGCTGACGGTCTAGTAGTCCCGCTGACGGTCTAGTAGTCCCGCTGACGGTCTAGTAGTCCCGCTGACGGTCTAGTAGCCTCGCTGACGGTCTAGTTGTCCCGCTGACGGTCTAGTAGTCCCACTGACGGTCTAGTAGTCACTGACGGTCTAGTAGTCCCGCTGACGGTCTAGTTGTCCCGCTGACGGTCTAGTTGTCCCGCTGACGGTCTAGTAGTCCCGCTGTCTGCCTAATAGCCTCGCTGTCTGCCTAATAGCCTCGCTGACGGTCTAGTAGTCCCACTGACGGTCTAGTAGTCACTGACGGTCTAGTAGTCACTGACGGTCTAGTAGTCACTGACGGTCTAGTAGTCCCACTGACGGTCTAGTAGTCCCACTGACGGTCTAGTAGTCCCGCTGACGGTCTAGTAGTCCCGCTGACGGTCTAGTAGTCCCGCTGACGGTCTAGTAGTCCCGCTGACGGTCTAGTAGTCCCGCTGACGGTCTAGTAGTCCCGCTGACGGTCTAGTAGCCTCGCTGACGGTCTAGTAGCCTCGCTGACGGTCTAGTAGTCCCACTGACGGTCTAGTAGTCACTGACGGTCTAGTAGTCACTGACGGTCTAGTAGCCCCGCTGACGGTCTAGTAGCCCCGCTGACGGTCTAGTAGCCCCGCTGACGGTCTAGTTGTCCCGCTGTCTGCCTAGTTGTCCCGCTGCCTAGTAGTCCCACTGTCTGTCTAGTAGTCACTGACGGTCTAGTAGCCCCGCTGACGGTCTAGTAGCTCCGCTGACGGTCTAGTAGCCCCGCTGACGGTCTAGTAGCCCCGCTGACGGTCTAGTAGCCCCGCTGACGGTCTAGTAGCCCCACTGACGGTCTAGTTGTCCCGCTGTCTGCCTAGTAGCCCCGCTGCCTAGTAGTCCCACTGTCTGTCTAGTAGCCTCGCTGACGGTCTAGTTGTCCCGCTGACGGTCTAGTAGTCCCATTGACGGTCTAGTAGTCACTGACGGTCTAGTAGTCCCACTGACGGTCTAGTAGTCCCGCTGACGGTCTAGTAGTCCCGCTGACGGTCTAGTAGTCCCACTGACGGTCTAGTAGTCCCGCTGGCGGTCTAGTTGTCCCGCTGGCGGTCTAGTAGTCCCACTGACGGTCTAGTAGTCCCACTGACGGTCTAGTAGTCCCACTGACGGTCTAGTAGTCCCACTGACGGTCTAGTAGTCCCACTGACGGTCTAGTAGTCCCGCTGACGGTCTAGTTTCCCCGCTGACGGTCTAGTAGCCCCGCTGACGGTCTAGTAGTCCCGCTGTCTGCCTAGTAGTCCCGCTTTCTGCCTAGTAGTCCCGCTGACGGTCTAGTAGTCCCACTGACGGTCTAGTAGCCCCGCTGCCTAGTAGTCCCACTGTCTGTCTAGTAGTCCCGCTTTCTGCCTAGTAGTCCCGCTGACGGTCTAGTAGTCCCGCTGACGGTCTAGTAGTCCCGCTGACGGTCTAGTAGTCCCGCTGACGGTCTAGTTGTCCCGCTGACGGTCTAGTTGTCCCGCTGACGGTCTAGTTGTCCCGCTGACGGTCTAGTATTCCCGCTGACGGTCTAGTAGTCCCGCTGTCTGCCTAGTAGTCCCGCTGTCTGCCTAGTAGTCCCACAGACGGTCTAGTAGTCCCACTGTCTGCCTAGTAGCCCCGCTGCCTAGTAGTCCCACTGTCTGTCTAGTAGTCCCGCTTTCTAGTAGTCCTGCTGCCTAGTAGTCCCGCTGCCTGTCTAGTAGTCCCACTGCTCAGTCTCAGGCTGTTGCTTATGTCCCATTGAGGCGGTGGGGTGTCAGCCAGAGTAAGTCAGTGTGACGGTTGGAGCGGCCCAGAGGAAACCTCAGTGGAGAAACCTTGGTTGAGGGAGCAGGAAGGAGACACTCTGCCAGGAACCAGTGATGAGACCACTCACTACGGAAAACATCTGGACCAGAGAAAGGGGGAGAGGAAGGAGGTAGAGAGAAGGAGAAGAGGAGTCATGCAACGCCACAAAGGAGTAACGTCAGCCAAGCGTAAGGAGCTTTCACTGGGTAGAGAGAGAGGGAGAGGGCGGGAGAGGAGAGCCTGTTAACACTAGCTGCTGTCGGCTCCAGTACCCTCCTCTACAGGACCCCCTGGGGCTAAAGGACATATCCAACAACGCTGGTTTACACACTGAAATCCCCTGTTAAATATCTAATGCTCTTAAAAGCTGATTGTAAAGGTAACTGCCGAAATTAAGGAAACACTTGAGTAAATGAGGGATACAAAGTATAGTGAAAGCAGGTGCTTCCACATAGGTGTGGTTTCTGAGTTAATTAAGCAATTAACATCCCATCATGCTTAGGGTCATGTATAAAAATGGCAAGTTCCCATTATATTGGGTACCATGGATAGAAGAAGAGATCTCAGTGACTTTGAAAGAGAGTCTCAAATTAGCATAGGGGGTTTAAAGGGTGTGTGTGTGTGTGTGTGTGTGTGTCAGTCGCCAGATCTCAACCCTATTGAACACTTATGGGAGATTCTGGAGTGGCGCCTGAGACAAAGTTTTCCATCAACAAAACACCAAATGATATAATTTCTGGTGGAAGAATGGTCTTGCATCCCGCCAGTAGAGCCACTTGTAGAATCTATGCAAAGGTGAATTGAAGTTGTTCTGGCGGCTCGTTGAGGCCCAACGCCCTATTAAGACACTTTATGTTGGTGTTTCCTTTATTTTGGCAGTTACCTGTATGTGTTCATTTCACAGCTTTAATTTTTTCCTCAACATCTCAAGCCTTTCTATACCACCTAGGTGTGAAGTGGTGGAGACACTGAACATACTGTACATGAAGCTCTCCTCCCCGCCTCCTGTGCCTGCCTGCTTGTCTGTCTCTCACCACAGCCCAAGCTGATTATCATCCCCAACCCTTACTCTCTTCAGCCACAGTCCCTGCCCCTACCCCCTTCCTCTGGTCCTGTCTGGTGCTCGTCTCTCTGTCAGGACCTGACCAGTGCCTAGCCTGCTGTCTGGGCTGGGGCTCCATGGCTGGATGGAAATGCTGCCCTAGGGAGATTGCAGCATTACTGAACAGGGAGACCTGCTCTGATTCTGCCCCATCATGCACAGACTGGTGATGTTTCGTAATGTGCCTTTGTTGTGAATTACGAAGGCCATACAATAGCTTGTTGTTGGAGTCCTAGATAGACACAGATTGAACTATTGAATGGCAGGTATCAGTGTGTTTTGCTGCAGATGTTTACATATTCCTGTGTGTGATGCATTTGTATTCCTCTGGGTTTCTCTCTGATTCTTAGGATTAGAGCCCGACCGATATGGGATTTTTGGGTCTGATACCGATACTGATTTTATGGGAGGCAAAACTCTAGTTTTTTTTAGAGGTGGACTGAACAGATACTCTAACTCAGTGGCCACCAACCTTTTCTGAGTCAAGATCCCTTTCTGAGTCAAAATGCAAGCCGGGATCTACCGTTATTTTTTGTTTTATTACTTGTGAGGCACAGCTGAGTGAGCATAATATATATGTATATATTTATTACTGGACTGATACTGCTTCTGATGGTCAGTCTGAGGGGAGGGAGCAGCAGGGAGGCTGCCTCTCACCTGACTCACCGTCCCTCCGCTCTCCCTCCCTCCATTGAGAAAAGGGGGCACAATCTTCCAGCTGATGGCGAAACTCAAGTCACACTTCTACGAGTGACTAGAGAAGGCCAGCCAACCCTGGTATACAAAGTGCAGTGGTGCGTAAGGGTTTTGCAGTTTAAAATAAATATCAAAGCGCCATGGTAAAGGGTGTAAATTGATCTCAAACACTGAGAGGAAGCATTCATATATAAAATATCCCCATAGTCTAGTAAAGGCATAAATGAATCTGATACTAGCCTCCTTCTGGCTTCAAAAGAAAAAAAGGCCTTATTCCTGAAATAAAATCCCAATTTCAGCTTCAATTTTTTTGTAAGTTGTTGAATATGCAATTTAAAAGAGAGGCCGTCATTAATTAAAATTCCAAGATATTTATATGAGGTTACAGTCTCAATCTCATTGCCCTGACAGGTAACAATAGGTGAAAGGTTCAGAGGTCAATTTCTTGCTTTAGAAAACACCATTAGTTTAGTTTTGTCAGTATTGAGGAGCTTCAATTGACACAAGGTATGTTGAACAGGATAAAAAGCAGTTTGCAAGTTCTGGAAAGCTTTTGTAAGAGACGAGGCACAAGAGTAAATAACAGTATCATCAGCATAAAAATGATGTTGCGCATTTTTGACATTTTTGTCTAAATTATTTATATAAATAGTGAATAAGAGAGGACCAAGTACAGAGCCTTGGGGGCACACCATTACAGACAGACAATTTAATGAGCCCATCAAATTGAGTGCACTGAGTTCTATCAGACAGATAGTTAGCAAACCATGCAACTGCATGCTCCGAAAGACCTCCACTCGACTATCTCTGCCTTAGTATAGCATGATCAACTGTATCAAAAGACCTCCACTCGACTATCTCTGCCTTAGTATAGCCTGATCAACTGTATCAAAAGACCTCCACTCGACTATCTCTGCCTTAGTATAGCCTGATCAACTGTATCAAAAGACCTCCACTCGACTATCTCTGCCTTAGTATAGCCTGATCAACTGTATCAAAAGACCTCCACTCGACTATCTCTGCCTTAGTATAGCATGATCAACTGTATCAAAAGACCTCCACTCGACTATCTCTGCCTTAGTATAGCATGATCAACTGTATCAAAAGACCTCCACTCGACTATCTCTGCCTTAGTATAGCATGATCAACTGTATCAAAAGACCTCCACTCGACTATCTCTGCCTTAGTATAGCCTGATCAACTGTATCAAAAGACCTACACTCGACTATCTCTGCCTTAGTATAGCATGATCAACTGTATCAAAAGCCTTAGAGAGATCAATAAAAAGTGAGACAGTTTTTTGTCAAGGGCTTCAGTGATATCATAAAAAAGCTTCATAGCTGCTGTAATTGTGCTATGCTTCTTCCTGAAGCCCGATTGGTACATTGATAAAATAGAGTTAGTAAATAAAAACTATTTTAGCTGTTCACTCACAAGGGTTTCAAGTATTTTCACCAAGGGTGACAGCTTTGAGATTGGCCTAAAATTATTTAAAAGAGTTGGATCTCTCCCTTTTAAAAGTGGTAGGACAAATGCTGATTTCCAGATCTTTGGAATTTCATTCCATTCCAGGGTTAGATTGAACAGATATGTAAGTGGTTCAGCTATGAAATCAGCTGCCAGATTTAAAAAGCAGGGATCCAAAAGATCAGGACCTGCAGGCTTTCTCTGATCTAAGGATTTCGGTGCTTTATGTATCGCCTGCACTGAGAATGGCAAAAAGCTAAAAGTTTGACCAGCTCTCACTGGTTCAACCACACAGGGTTGTACAATGACAGAGGACACTGAATCAAACAGCCTACCAGATGATACAAAGGGCTCATTGAAACAATTCAGATTTCAGTTTTGTCATATACAGCAACCAAGACCTTCAATACACATGACGGTAATTAATTAACATCACTGTTTCCATACATAGACTTAATAGCCTTCCAAAACCTTCTAGTGTCATTTAGGTTATCAGTAGTAACAGACATAAAATATTCAGACTTGGCCTTCCTGAGAAGAAAAGAACACTTGTTTCGTAACTGCCTAAAAATAAGCCAATCAGCATCAGATGATTTCCTTGCTTTAGCCCAGGCTAGATTACGTTGGTGAATAATACCAGACAGCTCAGAAGAAAACCATGGATTATCCTGCCCTTTAACCCTGAACCTGCGGTATGGGGCATGTTTGTTTACTATTTGGAAATAATAACAACGCAAGCTTATCGGAAACTCTTTGCTATACTCATTCATTGCAGCTGTTACTCAAATGACCAGAGAAAGTGAAATATTCCTCAAATTTAAAAAAGACAAGCCACTAATAATAACAACGCAAGCTTATCAGAAACACTTTGCTATACTCATTCATTGCAGCTGCAGTGCTGGTTGTAGCGCGAGTGAAAGTAGGGAGAACGCACAACGTGTTGACAGTGATGAATAATAACTTAAACATGAACTTACTCATAAAAACAGCAGCTCTTTGCTGTATTCGTTGAGTCTGTAGTCAATCAAATGTATTTATAAAGCCCTTCTTACTTCAGCTGATGTCACAAAGTGCTGTACAGAAACCCAGCCTAAAACCCCAAACAGCAAGCAATGCAGGTGTAGAAGCACGGTCGCTAGGAAAAACTCCCTAGAAAGGCCAGAACCTAGGAAGAAACCTAGAAAGGAACCAGGCTATGAGGGGTGGCCAGTCCTCTTCTGGCTGTGCCGGGTGGAGATTATCACAGGACATGGCCAAGATGTTCAATTGTTCATATATGACCAGCAGGGTCAAATAATAATAATAATCACAGTGGTTGTTGAGGGTGCAACAGGTCAGCACCTCAGGAGTAAATGTCAGTTGGCTTTTCGTAGCTGATCATTCAGAGTATCTCTACCGCTCCTGCTGTCTCTAGAGAGTTGAAAACAGCAGGTCTGGGACAGGTAGCACGTCCGGTGAACAGGTCAGGGTTCCATAGCCGCAGGCAGAACAGTTGAAACTGGAGCAGCAGCACGACCAGGTGGACTGGGGACAGCAAGGAGTCATCAGGCCAGGTAGTCCTGAGGCATGGTCCTAGGGCTCAGGTCCTCCCCGAGAGAGAGAAAGAAAGAAAGAAAGAGAAAAAAATATGAAAAAGAGAGAGAGAATTAGAGAGAGCATACTTAAATTCACACAGGACACCGGATAAGAAAGGAGAAATAATCCAGATATAACAGACTGACCCTAGCCCCCCGACAAACTATTGCAGCATAAATACTGGAGGCTGAGACAGGAGGGTTCGGGAGACACTGTGGCCCGTCCGACAATAGGGCCAAACAGGCAGGATATAACCCCACCCACTTTGCCAAAGCACAGCCCCCACACCACTAGAGGGATATCTCCAACCACCAATTTACCATCCTGAGACAAGGCAGAGTATAGCCCACGAAGATCTCCCCCACGGCACAACCCAAGGGGGGGCGCCAACCCGGACAGGAAGATCACGTCAGTGACTCAACCCACTCAAGTGGGTTACCAGAGCACCGGTAAGCCAGTTACTCATCCCCTGTAATAGGGTTTGAGGCAGAGAATCCCAGTGGAGAGAGGGGATCCGGCCAGGCAGAGACAGCAAGGGCGGTTCGTTGCTCCAGTGCCTTTCCGTTCACCTTCACACTCCTGGGCCAGACTACGCTCAATCATAGGACCTACTGAAGAGATGAGTCTTCAATAAAGACTTAAAGGTTGAGACAGTGTCTGCGTCTCTCACATAGATAGGCAGACCATTCCATAAAAATTGAGCTCTGTAGGAGAAAGCCCTGCCTCCAGCTGTTTGCTTAGAAATTCTAGCGACAATAAGGAGGCCTGCGTCTTGTCACCGTAGAGTACCCCGTAGCGTACCCGTAGGTATGTACGGCAGGACCAAATCGGAAAGATGGGTAGGAGCAAGCCCATATAATGCTTTGTAGGTTCGCAGTAAAACCTAGAAATCAGCCCTAGCCTTAACAGGAAGCCAGTGTAGAGAGGCTAGCACTGGAGTAAGATATGTTTTTTTTTGGTTCTAGTCAAGGTTCTAGCAGCCGTGTTTAGCACTAACTGAAGTTTATTTGGTGCTTTATCCGTGTAGCCGGAAAGTAGAGCATTGCAGTAGTCTAACCTAGAAGTGACAACATGGATTAATGCGTCATTTTTGGACAAAGTTTCTGATTTTTGCAATGTTACGTAGATGGGAAAAAACTATCCTTGAAATGGTCTTGATATGTCAAAAGAGAGATCAGGGTCCAGAGTAACGCAGAGGTCCTTCACAGTTTTATTTGAGACGACTGTACAACCATCAAGATTAATTGTCAGATTCAACAGAAGATCTCTTTGTTTCTTGGGACCTAGAACTAGCATCTCTGTTTTGTCCGAGTTTAAAAGTAGAACATTTGCCGCCATCCACTTCCTTATGTCTGAAACACAGGCTTCCAGGGAGGACAATTTTGGGGCTTCACCATGTTTCATCGAAATGTACAGCTGTGTGTCATCCGCATAGCAGTGAAAGTTAACATTATGTTTCCAAATGACTTCACCAAGAGGTAAAATATATAGTGAAAACAATAGTGGTCCTAAAACGGAGCCTTGAGGAACACGACATTTACAGTTGATTTGTCAAAGGACAAACCATCCACAGAGACAAACTGATATCTTTCCGACAGATAAGATCTAAACCTCTAGTCATGGTTTTAAGTTTTGAAATCTCACAGTATCAACTTTGCTGTGCGTTTGAGGCTTCTTTTTACAGTGTATGGCTGGAGGAAGCTGCCAGCACTAGACTTGATGCACTTGATTTGCTCTCTGGGCCTGCCGGGTAGGCAGAGTTCTACCTTCAGACACATGAAATGGTTCAAAATAGGAACACTTTGCCTTCCCGACGCTAGGGCTGCTGAACGAAGTCCACCCACTCAACAGCGCGAAACGAAGAAAAAAAAATAGGAACACAAGGCTTAGTCGTATTTTTTTTTTTTTTACAGAAATGTTTGGTGATCGACTGGTTGGTGACCACTGCTCTAAATGATGACAGATTATAATAAAATATTTAATAACATTTTATTTGTGCTTTACAGGATATCCACCAAAAAGCAACTTTATCCTTTATAAATACGACAGTAAATACAAAACTTGTTTAGTTTACCTTCTTAGGTACAACTTATTAAAGATGTGTCTATCAATGGCAGTGGATAAGAAGTATGCAAAAGTATTTGTGTTAAACCACCACAAGGGGTGGCTGGTTGAATGAATTCAACTCTGTCTCAAAGTAAGTCTGAAACTGCACTGTTCACAAATATGCGTTGAAATGCAGCAACATGCAGTTCGTAATGCCACCACTAGGTGTCAGCATTTATCTTGAATAGATTTAATACAGTGTTTACATACAGATCATGTAAACAAACACTTTATGGTAGGGCTCTCCAAACATGTTCCTGGAGGTTTTCGCTTAAACCGTTGTTGTAGCTATCCTGAGTCATCTTGTCAACGATTAATTATTAGAATCAGGTGTGCTAGATTAGGGTTGGAGTAAAAATCTACAGGACGTAGCTCTCCAGGAACAGGGTTGTACAGCCCTGCTTTATGGCAACCTTGCAGTGAGAGTACATTATGACAAGTACAAGCTAGCTGTTCATTACGACAATGTTTGCTTACAGAAACAATATGAACATTAATCTGTTAATCAATAAAACATGTATTGGCTATGCATTTCAACTGCAAATGGCATGCCCTGATGACTGGAAACGTTTAAACAGGCAACTGCTTGCCGCACTGGTTTTAGTCACATGTTCTAATTTCACTAGCTAGCTAACATTAGCTACTTGTCTCGTCATGAATGCAAGCACCTGGGCTGAATGATAGATCTGCTCCAACCTTCTTGCTTTTTGAAGATTGCATATTTCTGAAAACTAAGTAAATAAGCCCACTGAGGGGTTGGGGTCTGACACGCCAGATGTTTCTGGAACACTCCTCCTTACGACGCCAGGGGTTGGTCTGGTGGCTGGGGAGAGGAAGTGACCTCAGCCAAGCCAGGTTTCCATGGTGACGGATGTTTCCGAGGCCATGGAAGCAAAACAATAGGCCTGACTCATCTAACTGGCTGTACATCACATCCTCCATGTGCCTCTCTGGTGATCTCCGTTGGAATTGGTCTCAACAGACAAAATCAATATCTAATTTCAGAAACTGTCCACCCTTAAAACTGATTTTAAAATCAGATCTTCCTGTGTTTGTGCTTTAAACCCCTCAGTGTTTTATGGGATGTGTGTGTGTAGAGGTGCTGTTTGCAGTGGCTCCAGTGTCTGTTTTCTCTGCACTCTATGGCCTTGCTGTGGCTAGGGGCCTCCAGGGGCCATTTACTGACTGACTGGTTTGGTTGGCCAAGGGCCTCCAGGGGCCATTTACCGACTGAGGTTTGGTTGGCCAGTTACTGACTGACTGGGGTTTGTTTGGCGAGTGGCCATTTACTGACTGACGGGTTTGGTTGGCCAGGGGCCTGCGCAAACATCACATGAGCCAATACTGACTGACTGGGGTTTGGTTGGCTTTGCTGTGGTGTTACTTCACTGTTGAATAGCTACAGAGATGGATACTCACGTGGACTGGGACAGCTTACTTTACTGGTTGGGATTGGAGCTGAGTGTTTTAATAGGCCTGTCTTGTTCTCTTTCTCTCTCTCTCTCTCTCTCTCTCTCTCTCTCTCTCTCTCTCTCTCTCTGTAGAAGGAGTTTGCTGCGCCCCCTCCCCTGTTGTTCAGGAAGTTGAGTAACCCTGACCTGTCCCCCGCCGCCAACAAGACCAAACTACACCGACAGCTCAGCCAGGATGACGGCCGCGCTCGCCGTAGCAGCATGGCTATGACTGGTGAGAGAGAGAGAGAGAGAGAGAGAGACACACACAACATTGAGCTGTTGTTCAATATTTGAGCCTGGTTGTCTTGTTCTTCCTCCCCCCAGGTAAGCAGCTCCTGCCCCTGTCCAGCAGTATGCAGGGTGGTGTGAGTCAGCTAGCCTGGCAGCCTCCTGGAGAACCCCCCAACAACCTACTCCGCATGAGGAACCAGTCCCTGGGCCAGTCTGCACCATCACTCACTGCAGGACTGGTGTGTACACTGCTACTTCTACTGCACACACACACGCAACAGACACACACATGTAACACACACACACACACAACAGACACACGCAGCAGACACACACACACACAACAGACACATGCACAAGCACGCAACAGACACACACATACACAAACTATATTCATTCCTAGAGACACACAGTGATTACCTACTGACTAAATGATTCCTTGTTTATCCCCCGTCCCTATAAATCAATATGGATGAAGCTTTGTATTAATAATCAGTATTTTATAACCTATCCATTTGATTGCTCCATCTATGGTGGACAGCTCCATCCATCTAGCCAGGCAGTACACAGTGCTGTCCACTATTGCTATTCTATGCAGGCAGGCAGACTGATGAGTCAGGCTGTCTCTGTATCCACCAGTCAGGAGCTGGTTGCTCTGTCTGCCCTGACTGACCTGACTGACTCACACACACACACACACACACACACACACACACACACACACACACACACACACACACACACACACACACACACACACACAGAGCTACACACTGTCTACCCCTACAGTTGTGTGTGTTGCATCCATAGGCTGTATGGGTGTTACAAGCTATAGCAGCACTAGGGTGACACCTACTGGTTGTGTATGGAAGTGCTGGTACATCACTGAACCTCCATAAAATACTGTCTTCAGGTGTTCAATGCACCAGTAGATGGCAGTATTATCAAATCTGAGTTCTCAGCGTTGGGTTGTGCTGGCAGTATACAATCTATTACTGCGTGTTGTTCGTAGCTTTCATTCTACACACCCACAGCTTTGTCAATAGCAAGCTGGTTCACAATAACACTACAGGGTGAATGAGAGGCCAGGGAAAGTTCTAGGTTTTGTCAAAACAAGGAATTAAAATGTTAAGTAGCTAACGACCGTCCTACGCAAATACCAACTAATGGTGTGTATGATTGTTAATGAATCAGTCTGTGACAGGATGACAGTGATAACATGAGGAGTTGTGTTGTCACGTCTCACTGAGAAGCTGTTTATCAGATTAGTAAAACCGGTTCATTGTGGTTTGCGTGAATGACATAATAAGAGGCCTGCAAAAAAATATATATTTTTGAATGTGTCCACAGCTATTGCGTAATGCAGCCCACAGGAAATTGTGGAAGCGATTTCTAAACTGAAAATATGACCTGAAGAGCTATCTTAGACGAGCAAATAATCATAGTTTATTATATTTTTCATTAGCCAGTTTATTAAAGTTTTCCTCTGCTTGACATCAGACCCCACCCCCTCCCCTTCTCTCCTGGTTTGACCCCGCTCCCCTTCTCTCCTGGTTTGACCCCGCTCCCCTTCTCTCCTGGTTTGACCCCGCTCCCCTTCTCTCCTGGTCTGACCCCGCTCCCCTTCTCTCCTGGTTTGACCCCGCTCCCCTTCTCTCCTGGTTTGACCCCGCTCCCCTTCTCTCCTGGTTTGACCCCGCTCCTTCTCTCCTGGTTTGACCCCCGCCCCTTCTCTCCTGGTTTGACCCGCTCCCCTTCTCTCCTGGTTTGACCCCGCTCCCCTTCTCTCCTGGTTTGACCCCGCTCCCCTTCTCTCCTGGTTTGACCCCGCTCCCCTTCTCTTCTCTCCTGGTTTATCTTCTAGCATAATTACAGCAGCTAGCTACAGAAACCTCTGTTAGATGAACTCCTCAGTAATTGGCTAGTCAGCTTCCAGTAAACAACAACCACTTTTATTTATCTTTTTTTCTGATAGCTGTCTGTCTTTCTGGTGTGCTAAAGAGGAGTTTGAATAGGTTTTATATATTTTAATTACATTAGTTATTCAGTTTCAGGAAATATGCCTATTTGTGAAACACCTTAACCTCTCTTCTCCTGTACTGTAGCTAATGGCTATGAGATCGATGCCACCTAAAGCCTGAATGGCCCATTTAATATACTGTCAGCCTGAAGTCATAGTTACCTAAAGCCTGAATGGCCCATTTAATATACTGTCAGCCTGAAGTCATAGTTACCTAAAGCCTGAATGGCCATTTAATATACTGTCAGCCTGAAGTCATAGTCACCTAAAGCCTGAATGGCCCATTTTAATATACTGTCAGCCTGAAGTCAAAGTTACCTAAAGCCTGAATGGCCCATTTAATATACTGTCAGCCTGAAGTCAAAGTCACCTAAAGCCTGAATGGCCCATTTAATATACTGTCAGCCTGAAGTCAAAGTTACCTAAAGCCTGAATGGCCCATTTAATATACTGTCAGCCTGAAGTCATAGTCACCTAAAGCCTGAATGGCCCATTTTAATATACTGTCAGCCTGAAGTCAAAGTTACCTAAAGCCTGAATGGCCCATTTTAATATACTGTCAGCCTGAAGTCATAGCCACCTAAAGCCTGAATGGGCCATTTAATATACTGTCAGCCTGAAGTCATAGTCACCTAAAGCCTGAATGGCCCATTTAATATACTGTCAGCCTGAAGTCATAGTCACCTAAAGCCTGAATGGCCCATTTAATATACTGTCAGCCTGAAGTCATAGTCACCTAAAGCCTGAATGGCCCATTTAATATACTGTCAGCCTGAAGTCATAGTCACCTAAAGCCTGAATGGCCCATTTAATATACTGTCAGCCTGAAGTCATAGTTACCTAAAGCCTGAATGGGCCATTTAATATACTGTCAGCCTGAAGTCATAGTCACCTAAAGCCTGAATGGCCCATTTAATATACTGTCAGCCTGAAGTCATAGTCACCTAAAGCCTGAATGGCCCATTTAATATACTGTCAGCCTGAAGTCATAGTTACCTAAAGCCTGAATGGGCCATTTAATATACTGTCAGCCTGAAGTCAAAGTCACCTAAAGCCTGAATGGCCCATTTAATATACTGTCAGCCTGAAGTCAAAGTTACCTAAAGCCTGAATGGCCCATTTAATATACTGTCAGCCTGAAGTCATAGTCACCTAAAGCCTGAATGGCCCATTTTAATATACTGTCAGCCTGAAGTCATAGCCACCTAAAGCCTGAATGGGCCATTTAATATACTGTCAGCCTGAAGTCATAGTTACCATTGCTCAATATATGTTGGTGTCTTCCCTTGTGTATGAATTGGCAGCCTGCTGTGTTTGCTGGTGTAACAGCCGTGTTGTACCTTGTATCATGACCCACATTAACACAGTTCACATGACAGGTGTTACTGTCTTCACTGGTTTGGTCAGGTACTCGTTGAATTGAATACCCTCTCATACAGTACAGAGCCCTGATGAGGGGAGATGGAGGCTCTGTAGTCTGGTCTATGGTCTGCACTCTTCAGGGAAACAACCCTGGATAGCCAGATGGTGTTTACCTCTGGGCTAATGGGTGTGTGTGTGTGTGTGTTCGTGAAAAATACACAATACATTACCTATAATTCCTAGAAAATCACCTGGTAACCAATCAGCGTGCCAGGTGGCTAGAGACTGGTCTAGTGGCTGTCCCCAGAGAGAGCAGCACCTGGACACTCGTACACTCACTGATTCCTAGGAGATTTCTCCGTGGTTTTAAAGTTTTTCTCTGGCACCCATCAGAACATCTAAGCTACAGCACACGTCACCATGCAAGGCAGGACATGTTGAGAGCATCCCTTATAGACTAGTAGGTGAATGACCGTGAAATCCGACGAGGCCATTTGTTTCAGTGGACACTGTTTACAACACGTCCACACGTGTTCATTCTGTTGACTCAACACCGAGCAGCTTCCAAGTCGAGCTCACTTTCTGTTTCCTGAGTTTAAGACCCGCTGTTCCTAGGCCGTCATTGAAAATAAGAATTTGTTCTTAACTAACTTGCCTAGTTAAATAAAGGTTAAATAAATAAAAAGATGATGTGGGTATAATATCAGCTGAATAATGTTAGGTTGATGAGTCAGCGAGTGTAAGCCCAGACATTAACGCACTGACATGCTATTTGCATTTGTATAAAAGGGAAAGGCTTAGCTGAAATGGGAGATAGGGCCTCCTTAATCTCTCCCCAGCTTCATCATTAAAACGCACTCAGTCTGCCACAGGAGACGAGCAGGGCCTTTTGAAACGTGAGATCAGAATTCAAACATGGAAAAAAAAACTGTCTGTCTGCCTTATTGTCATCGTTTTACTCACTCGGAAATTACCATTTCCTTTTCACTTGCAGACTTAAATAACCCTGTGTCCTCGCTGTTTTCCTTTGTGAGGCGTGGTGCATAGGACCACTTTAAAGACCTCTGGATGAATAGTAGAGACTGGTATTAACATCATCCTGCCATGGCTGGAACCTTCTGGAGGATGACTGACAGCTGGGATTGCGCTGGGCTGTCTGTGTGGACTTGTCTGTCACCACACTAAGGCTGTCTGTCACCTCACTAAGGCTGTCTGTCACCTCACTAAGGCTGTCTGTCACCTCACTAAGGCTAATTCTGTGTAAATGTACTTGGTGAGTAAAGGTGATTCTGAATACACAGTTAAACACGTCCACACACAAACAGAAATTGGGCAAGGGCAGATCTCTGTATTGTATTTGTAAAATGACACCCCTAAAGAAAAAAAACTATTTCAACACAAGTTCAAATGCTAGTCTATTGAAGCAAGATCAACTTAAGACTTATACAACTTATTTCACTTGGACTCAAAAACCTTGATTGAGGACTTCATGAAGACTTCTACCAGAATGAGCTGACTGTGCTGATGATGCTGTGTGTGAAATATACATGAGACCATGATGAATAATTACTGTGAATAGGAGATTAAACGAACATGTCTCCCAGTCCTAGGACAGAGTGACACAACTAAACATGGTAGACAACATTATGGCACGTCAAACCTGTCCGTGGGTCTCCTCTTGTCTGTCTAGGTCTGTAGGGTTGTTTCACCTTTAGACTGTCTGTGGTTGTCTTTGTGTCTGCTGCTCTGCCTTTCTGTGTGTTGCAGTGACTGTTGTGTGCCTTTTGGGACTATTGCCAGAGGGCCCTGTTTGTTCGAGTCGGTCTGTCAGATGAAAACAGGCCTTTCCTTCTCCAACCTCAGCACTAAATAGCCTGGCTGGCCAAAGTCTGCTGAAGGGGAGGGATGACTCACGCTTCCCTCAAGGTTGCAGTGCCCGCTCACAAAGAGAAGAGATGGGAATGGAGTGAGATGGAAGGAAAAATATTTCTTCTCCTTTCTGCATCTCTTTCTCCTTGTCTTCTGGTTGTCATGTTCATAATTCATAGCCAAAGGAGGAAAGCGTGTACCTGCGGTCACCTGGTGGAAGAGAGGGGCTGAAGATGGCTACTTTCAGCCCAGATAGATGACCAAGTTGCAGTTCAGGGGTTACAGGGATTCCAGTGTCTTAGTCCGGCCCCCCTGAATGCTAAGCTAGCCATTGTTGTTGGTCAGTCTAGTGACGTGGGTCGGTGAACCGGCTGGCTTTGCATATATTGGCGTGTGAAGTGTGTTCTTCATTGCGGCAGTGTCCTAGCTAGCTGCAGCATATCCTCTTATGTAATCTACTGCAGGAAGGCACAGAGAGACGGTAGGCTTTACAGCAGAGAGAGGGCCTGCCATGCATGCCAAGACGGCATACCTTATCTCCTAGGGATGGGGTAAAAATTGATAGTTATATATCGGGATATTATTTTTGACGATATATCATTTTGACATATTGCAATATTATTTTTGCGCTAGTTTGCTGTACCCTGCACCAAAACGCCAGTATTATTCCTTAATAGCTTGTTCCCCATCTTAAAACTTAAATAGGGAGCCAGTTTGTTTTCAGCACATTTTATTTCCATGACTGATGAAAACTTGTTTTCTCATGGCTCTCTCTTATCCCTCTATAGCAGACATATAGTGAGCAATATGTTTGGAACATTGAATCGCAACATAATCGTGAGAATCGGCGTACATGTTGTTTCTGCACCTAAGTATTGTATATTGCATCTGCACCTCAGTATTGTATATTGCATCTGCACCTCAGTATTGTATATTGCATCTGCACCTCAGTATTGGATCGTGAGGTCCAATTCCCGTCCCTATTATCGCCCCACAGAGAATCTACCATGTCACAGTAGGTTAGAGATCTAATCTGTGTTTTCATGGAATGAAAACAGGAGAATGTTCCAGAACCACTAGTTTTAATATGATGAAGGGTTTACTTATATTATGTAATAGTTGTTTAATGTTTTCAAATTGTATTAAGTCACTTTTTAAGGAATTTACTGAGGTGTTGCTCTGATTGGTAGTAATAGTTGTTGTGTTTGGTCTTCTCAGGGTTCATGACTGTGATCAAAACACTCACTTTTGCGACCCTTTGACTTGGCAGTGCGACACCCAGCATTTATTGGTTGCTAGGGTGCCAGTGAATTTATTTTTGCTGGTCAGGTTAGTTTTTGGTTCACAATTTAGCATTTTTTTTATTATCATGATTTATTAAAGCAGCAATGGGACGCAGCAATGGGACGCAGCAATGGGACGCAGCAATGGGACGCAGCAATGGGACGCAGCAATGGGACGCAGCAATGGGTTTGCAAAAAAAACAAAACAAAAAAAAAACACAAGTGAGAAGTTTGGGTTGAATCTTGGCAATGTGCAATTCAGTTATCATGAACAGTTTGAATGACCTTTTCTAAAGGCTTTCCCCCAAAACATCCTAAAACGTCCCATATGTGTTATTTCATAGATTTGATGTCTTCACTATTATTCTACAATGTAGAAAATAGTAAAAATAAAGAAAAACCCTTGAATGATTAGGTGTTCTAAAACCTTTGACCGGTAGTGTATGTAGACAACTCAGGACATTCCCATGGATTGCTTAGATTGTTTTCGTCACTGAGAAATTCCATTCATTCCCTGTTTTTTTTAAATCCTGAGTGGACATCACAACCCATTTCACAGCTTACGTTCAGAGTCACTTTAAGACCACCAGCCAGGGCTGCAGTGCAGAGCGTTAGACCAGAGAGTGTTGAGAATCAGAGCCCTACGTCCCAAGTGGCATCCAATGAGTTTGTGGTCAAAAGTAGTGCACTAAATAGGGAGTAGGGTACCATTTGGGACGGAGAGCAAGTCCCTGCTTTGGTGTTGAAGTCAAAGGGAGATGGTCAGGTTATATCTAATGGAATTAGTCCTTCCTTCCTCAGTGTCCTTGTTTTGACCGGAGACCCAGCATGAGACGCAGCATATCGAGCCGAGAGGAGCAATCTGATAGTTGATGGAGTAAACTAACTCCCATCTGTAAGCTTTTCACAGGAGAAGCCCGACACCAGGGATTTTGAGACGAGGGCCAGTATAAAGAAGTGATGTTGTCTCTGTGAATGATTTCTGTAAGACAATCCCTTGTTTAGTCTTTAATATTGCTAGACTAGATTATTTGGTCAATTCATTTGGCTGAGTGGATTTTGAACTGTTTTCTTAAGTGAGATCCCCTGACTGTCTCCTCTCTCCATCTCCTCTCTCTTTTAGTAGAGAGAGGGCATCCTCTCCTCTGAGAGAGCAGACCGACGGAGAGGGGTAGAGAGAGGGAAGCCTCTTCTGCCATCCGAGCCTCTCTTTTTCTCCTTCCACTGTCCTCCCTTCACCCCTGCGTGAGTTTGTTATTAAACCCAGAACAGATAAATATATTCATTCTGTCCATCACCTCCACCATTCCTGCATATTTTGAACTATAATATGGCGAGAAGCTCCAGCCGAGTCCTTGAGAATCATGCTGCATCCCAAATGGTAACCTGTTCCCCTACATAGTGCACTACATTTGAACTGGGCCCATAGGGCTATGGTAGTCAAAAGTAGTGCACTATATAGGGAATAGGGGGTCGTTTTGGGCACACACGCTGTCTCCTGAGGTGATATTTTAGATCTCGCTGGTGAAAATCAAAACAGTGTCTGTAACACCTCAGACTCCACAGGTGTGATACGAGACTAAACAACTAGACACAATCTCCTGATCTCCAGAGTCAAACAACAGCAGCATACAGGGCATTCATTTCACCACAGAGAACAAAAGGCCTTGTTTCTACTTGAGACAAAGATAACTTGATATGTTTGTGTGTCATCATACCAGTTCTTATTTAGATTCACTATGCGTTGCCGTTTGTCGCCGCCTGTCCTGATAACTTCAGAATATTTGTCTCTCCTCGTTTGTCTGAGATGTGACCTTTTAGAATATTTCTCAGGGTGGCAGAACTCACTCTAATTGGTCGAAATGTGAGTGTTCTGTGAGCCGAGGCCCTGGGCTGCGGGTCAGCCATAACCACTGCTGTAATTACCAGGAGCTTCTGCATATCTCTCTCTCTCCTTTATTCTTTCATTCCCTCATCTGCCACCGCTCAGTGACTTTTACCCAGGCACTCGCTTACAACTGAAGTAAGGGCCCTAGCTTACCGGCCAAGCATGGTCAAGTAGAAAGGGGAAGAGAGAGACGACATGATATTTCCTTTCCACTGCTTACAGAAATGTTTTTCTCCTTAATTCCGTTGGCTAAAGGTTTCTTCCATCCAGGCTTTGGAAACTAATGGACAGGTTTGAGCTGTTTTACTTCCACTCTGCTGTAAGTCAATATTTAGTTAATTACCTGGGTCTCTCTACTCTCTATCTTACCATCCACCCCCACTGGTGCAGTTTGCCTGCTTGACTGACTGCGTTCAGATAGCAATTAAGATGGGGATGAAAAATTAAAGACGACTGCTTGAGATCAGTGCACATTTGAAGCAACGGGAGGAAAACAAAGCACACCATCATTCATGGCTCCAGGCAATGCATTTTTCAGAAATAATTGCTGGATGTGGGTTGTGTTGTGCCTTGTGTTTTCTTTATCTTTTCCTTACGCTCACTCTCTCTCACACAAGGAAATGAAACAAGCAGAGATGAAGACTTCAATGGATATGTGCACTTTCTCCTCCAGGAAAGCCATTCTGCCGGTTCACTTTCTCCTCCAGGAAAGCCATTCTGCCGGTTCACTTTCTCCTCCAGGAAAGCCATTCTGCCGGTTCACTTTCTCCTCCAGGAAAGCCATTCTGCCGGTTCACTTTCTCCTCCAGGAAAGCCATTCTGCCGGTTCACTTTCTCCTCCAGGAAAGCCATTCTGCCGGTTCACTTTCTCCTCCAGGAAAGCCGGTTCCGTCTTTTAAAGACGACACATTAAAATAAGGAAAAGGGTGGAGGGGGATCTGAAGTAGCCTAGCGGATGCCTTTAACAAGCAACACATGCCTTTGAAAACAGCCTATGTGGTATCGATATGAGAACGTTATTCTAGTTTCAAAATGTACTACAAAGTGTAAATAGGATAATTTTGTCAGTCATAAATTTTGTCAGTCATGAAGTCAGTCTCGTCTAAAAATGGAGTTTGGAACATGTGTGCGTCACAACGGGTAAATTGAGGTTGGGTTTTGATTTGACGATGTCCATTAGCCCACTAACATGGAGTGAACAGCCGCAGTGATTGCTCTCTATCCAATAGCATGGACAGTATGACAGACCTGTGTGACAGACCTGTGTGACAGACCTGTGTGACAGACCTGTGTGACAGACCTGAGACAACAGCTCTCCAAAACTAAAATAATTCCTCACCAAAGGCCTTAGTTAGATGTAAAATTGTGCAAACGCTGAATCGGTTAAGAAAACAAGATCCAAATCTTGTTTTTTCTAATGAGCAACAGAAAAACACACTTGCCAATCGGTTTGTTCAGTGGCTCTTTAAAGTCTTGTTTTTTTAAGTGACATTTAAGAGAATAATGAATATTGTAGGTTTAGTAGCCTATTCCTCTCCTACCTCTTCAATATTTAGTATTATTTACAGCTGCAGTACCACAGGATTTTCAACCAAAGGCTTTTTTTGGGATTCATCATTTTCCTAATATGAATACTTGATGTCAGTAATCGGATTGATTAGATCCATAGAAATAAGAAGGGATAGAAAGGGCGTCTCCGTTCAAGTCAATGATGGCATAATGGGTGGACTGGCAGCCATTTTGAGAGGATCCATTTCAGCGTCTTTCTTTTTCCCAAAGCAGTTGAGCCAAAACCACGGCCCGTTTTTCAGAGGCGTTCTACAACGCTTTGAGCGCTCTCCAAGTCAGGAAGTGAATCACGTAGTGCAAAATTTCAGTCACTGATTAATATCATTTGCCCTTGTATTTCAAGATTGAACAATATAATAACATAATCTTGTCGACCGAGCTAGCCATTAACGCCCCTTAACGCTCAAAGAAAGATTCAATGGCTGTAGAATAGCGTATTCGACTGAATGATTAGCTAATACATATTTAAGAAATTCTGAATAATAAGCATATGCTTTTACCTGATAATAAACTACTAATGATAATATAACAACTTCAAATACTGAGCTAGTAATGTTAAGTAGCCTAGGTTAACTTAGCTGACCTTCAGTTTTTCTTGAGTCATCTTAGATTAATTTGCCAGCAGCATACCACCCTGCATTCCACTGCTGGCTTGCTTCTGAAGCTAAGCAGGGTTGGTCCTGGTCAGTCCCTGGATGGGAGACCAGATGCTGCTGGAAGTGTTGTTGGAGGGCCAGTAGGAGGCACTCTTTCCTCAGGTCAAAAAAAATATCCCAACACCCCAGGGCAGTGATTGGGGACATTGCCCTGTGTAGGGTGCCGTCTTTCGGATGGGGCGTTAAACGTGTGTCCTGACTCTCTGAGGTCATTAAAGATCCCATGGCACTTATCGTAAGAGTAGGGGTGTTTAACCCCGGTGTCCTGGCTATCCCTCATACCATCAAGCTATCCCTCATACCATCATGGTCACCTAATCATCCCCAGCTTACAATTGGCTCATTCATCCCCCCTCTCCCCTGTAACTATTCCCCAGGTCGTTGCTGTAAATGAGAATGTGTTCTCAGTCAACTTACCTGGTAAAATAACAGATAAATATTAAAATAAAAAATGGAGGGAATTCAGCAGAGTTTTACAACTCATTGAAACTCTGAAAAGAAATACATGGGCAAATGTTACCAAACATGAAAGTAATAGGCCTGCATTACGGTAGGAAGCTAATTATTAAATTACTCTTCCATCCTTACCTTGGAAGGCCACTGTCTCTGCGCTGATCGCCTGGGATTGAGACAACGCTAGCTAGCCAATGGGAGCGTAGTAGAACGCCCCTCTGAATAAGGGGCCGTGGTTTTGGCTTAACAGCGTTGGGGAAAAGAAAGACCTTTTCAGAAAGTCAAAGAAGTGTACCCTTCAATCTGTGCTGTGATTTGTTGATTCAACTCAACTGACATTACAGGAAATACTTTCCATTACATGAGCCACATCAGTTAGCGTCATTAGAATGAACATTCTACATTACCATTGCAACCCAGCATCATTAGAATGAACATTCTACATTACCATGGCAACCCAGCATCAGTTGATAGAACATTCCAAAATACCATGGAAATTATTGCATCACAATACCAGGCAGCCATTGCAGGTGTACCCATGAGTTTACCAATCAATTGCCAGGGTTAGAGTTTCAAAGCACGTTCTAGTCATTTTTATTTCTATGATTAGGCCTACATGTAAAACATTAGCCCTTCGAGGCACAGCCCTTAGTAATAGATTCAATAGATTTCTCTGTATTGTGGTGACCTGTGATGGTAGTAATAGCCAGTAGGCTTCTATTCATGTCTCAGACATTCTACCCTCTACTTTCTCACCATGACAACACAATCTCTGCTCTATTTCCTCCACCCACCACCACTACCTCAACACTGTAACAGTATAAACACACAGTGGCTCAGTCATTCCGTCACACCATCCCCAGCTGTTCCATAATGGCCTGTCGACTCTGATTGAGACCATTGAACAAGGTGGTGGGTGGTTAGCAAGGGAGAACAGTGTTTTACTTTGCTTACCTATTCATTTTCGCTCTCTCACCCCTCCTTCCCGGGTCTTGATGTTTTCCCCTGTGGATTTCTCACCCAACATGGCCACCGTAATGCTGACTGTAGAGGTCTGTGTGTGGGCACAGTTTCAAGTACCATCTTTGGTAGCTAGCTAGGACTAGGAGGCTTGGCCTCAGCGTCGCTCGCATAGATAGTCGCATAATGTGCCAAAGAACCATCCATCCTGCTTCTATTTACCATCTCTTGAAGGGCATGCTATGAAAGGGCTTTGATTTAGTGGACGTTCATGAGGAGTAGATCTCTCTCTGTTTGTACAACTCTGTGATGGACAATGGGATTCCACATTAACTAGGTATCCGTTCAAGTCCTTAGGCTTTGAAAACATGTAGACCTATTACATTGTAACTTTGCATATTATATTTCATGGTAAATTAAAAAACCTCTCCAATTAGCCTGTTAGCTTATCGGCTAGGCTTGCTCTCTGCTTCTGTTCTGCTGTGTTCTGTGTGTTTGAAGTTGAGTGTAGAACAGAGGGCATGGCAGTGCCCTTGGGGATGAAGGACTGAGTGTAGGAGTCACACAGTCAGTCAGGCTCACCTGCCGATAGAACACTTGGCTCCAGCATCCATACCCATCTGGTTGCAGAGGTGTAGAGGCTACAACATCCATCTGGTTCCAGAGGTAGAGGCTACAACACCCATCTGGTTCCAGAGGTGTAGAGGCTACAACACCCATCTGGTTCCAGAGGTAGAGGCTACAACACCCATCTGGTTCCAGAGGTGTAGAGGCTACAACACCCATCTGGTTCCAGAGGTAGAGGCTACAACACCTATCTGGTTCCAGAGGTAGAGGCTACAACACCCATCTGGTTCCAGAGGTAGAGGCTACAACACCCATCTGGTTCCAGAGGTGTAGAGGCTACAACACCCATCTGGTTCCAGAGGTAGAGGCTACAACACCCATCTGGTTCCAGAGGTGTAGAGGCTACAACACCCTTCTGGTTCCTGAGGTAGAGGCTACAACACCCATCTGGTTCCAGAGGTGTAGAGGCTACAACACCCATCTGGTTCTGGAGTGGAGTGGTACCTTAATGAGGTATGAAGACTGATGACCTGATCTCTCTCTCTCTCTTGCTCGCTCGCTCGCACGCACGCACACACGCACACACACACAGAGAGCTGTATCCTTCCCCCCTCTTAGCCACATCAGCCATCCCTGCGCAGGTCTGCCTCCAGTCAGCCTGGCTGCAGTGTTGACGTGGTGTCAAGAAGATGCCACTCCTGGATTCCGTTCCGTTGCCTAGGATAACTGAGAAGATATCTTATCTCTCCACCTAGCCTAGCACACCACATGGCACACACAGACAAAAGACACCCCATGTCGCCTTGACAACTGTCAGAAGGATTGTTATAAATGTCTGTTGTCTCACTGTGAATTGATTCCCGTTTTAGATTTTTTTCCGTTTTTCTATTTTCCTCTTACCCGCTTCCTGTGTCAGCTCAAATCAGTAGCAGGATCTGTCTTTGTTTGGCTTGTGGCTGACTGGCTGTTTTGAGAGCTGGTATGTTTAATACAAACATAAATGTAGTATTGAAGCCTGTTGAGAGCACTGATTGTGTTCTCCCTTCCCTCCCCATTGGTACTACTGTAGGTAGTTTCTCTATGATCTACAGTGCCTTCAGAAAGTATTCAGACCACTTGACATTTTCTACATTGTGTTACGTTACAGCCTTATTCTAAAATTGATTAAATATTTTTTCCCCCTCATCAATCTACACACAAAACCCCACAATGACATATTTTTTGCAAATGTATATATAAGAATAAAACAACGGATACATTTTTTACTTAAGTATTCAGACCCTTTACTATGACACCTGTAGCTGTGCAGTGACGCTTCCCATCCGACCTGACGGAGCTTGAGAGGATCTCCAGAGAAGAATGGGAGAAACTCCCCAAATACAGGTGTGCCAAGCTTGTAGCGTCATACCCAAGAAAACTCGAGGCTGTAAGATGCTTCAACAAAGTACTAAGTAAAGTGTCTGAATACTTATGTAAATGTGTGATATTTCTTCTTTTTTTTTTTTATAACTTTGCAAAAATGTAAAAAAAAAATCTGTTTTTGCTTCGTCATTATGGGGTATTGTGTGTAGATCGATGAGGGGAAAAAACGATTTAATCTATTTTAGAATAAGGCTGTAACATAACAAACTGTGTAAAAAGTCAAGGGGTCTGAATACACTGTATACGTTAACAGAAAGGAGACTGACTGTTCAGGCTCCAGTCAGAAAGCCTTTCATTAGTATAAAGAGGGGCGGCAGGTAGCCTAGAGGGGCGGCAGGTAGCCTAGTGGTTAGAGCGTTGGACTTGTAACCGGAGGGCTGCAAGTTCAAATCCCCGCGCTGACAAGGTAAAAATCTGTCGTTCTGCCCTGAACAAGGCAGTTAACCCACTGTTCCCGGGCGCCGAAGACGTGGATGTCGATTAAAAGGCAGCCCCGCACCTCTCTGATTCAGAGGGGTTGGGTTAAATGCGGAAGACACATTTCGGTTGAAGGCATTCGGTTGTACAACTGACTAATAATGGTGACTTTGACTTTGACTTTGACTTTAAAGTAGACCCAAACCTCAGAGCCCTAAACCAGCCAGCAGCTGTTTGTTGCTTTCACATTGTATTATTGTTTCTCCCCTCAAAGCTGGCGCTGCCAGTGTTTTTCTGCTTTCATTTTGTTCAGACTTTTCCAACTTTCTAATATGACAAATTCCGTTGTGTTTGAAATTGCAGTGTCGTGGCTTGCGTTGAATGTGATATGTGGTGAAGGGAAGGGAGGGTTGCCTGTGTCCCTCTGTTGTAAATAATTACTTTTGTATACTGTAGCTGGAGGGGGAACTGGGGAGCTCTGCTTTGGTATTTCTCTGTCTCACTTTCTCTTTGTTGTTTCTCCCCTCTCTCCCTTACTCACTCTCCACTCCTTCAGCAGACTTTAATCTCAGGCACAAACAACAAACACATCTTCTGCCACCCCTCCCTCCCTCCTCAGAATCCACATTCCCATTGGTTTCCCTCTAGTTGCTTTGGATGAGCACACAAATCAGGCTCTCTTGGGTCGCTATGACCACTTAGTAGATTTAATTATGGGACTGTAATGCCCACACACACACACCAGGGTTTCCATTAGCTGGTAGAAGCCGGCTTTTGGCAGATTATATATATATATATATATTTAAAAAAAAAAAAAAAAATATTTTTTATTTTTTATAAAAGCTCATCAACAAAATTGTTGCCGGCCAATTTGTTTAAAAAAAACACACAAAAACACATTTCTAAATAATGCTTTTTATTCATTGATGGAATTTTGAAATGTTTTAATTTAACATTTATTTAACTAGGCAAGTCAGTTAAGGACAAATTGTTATTTACAGTGATGGCAGTGGGTTAACTGCCTTGTTCAGGGGCACACAAACATATTTTTACCATGTCAGCTCGGGGGGGATTAGATCCAGCAACCGAAAGGTTGCTGGATATATATATATATAACAATACCAGTCAATATGCTCCAACTTCAAAGGCAAATATACTTCATAGGCTAATAAATCCTCAAGCTGCTTGGAAATTACCGTCAGGTGTGTGTGTGTTTCTATTTTAACTCATAAGGGACTTCAGCTAAGTGTACCCCGACTGTGCAAATTGGAGAAGATTGTGTTGATTATCCCCGTTTCCAGAGCACCCGCCGAGAGGGGGTTCTTTCTCCAAAACAGAGTAGAAGACGGCCTAAAGATCGCGCCTTCTTGAGGACAAAGTAACAAGGCTGATTTGTATAGCAATCTGCTCCAAATAGTTTTTGACTTCCCAACAGCAGCGGCTCACTTTAAGTAGGCCAGTAAATTAAAGCACATTTTGTTGGTGAGGCCCAGTCCTTGTAGTTCTGCTGCCGCCCTGGGCCAGATCAACATATGCCGCCCCTGTGTCATGTATAGTATAAAGATTTAGAATGGATTGATAGACGAGTAGAGTAATGATGTGTATCATGCACAATTGGTCCATTTCAGTTGAGCTTATTCAGTAGCACTTGGAAACAAAACATCGTTGCCAACTATTTACATCGTAGAGTTACAATGTTGAAATCACTAGGCAGCCAACTGGAAACAGAGTTGTTATATTTGTATTTATTTATTTAACCTTTAACTTCTTAGGGAGCAGCTCCCGAGGTGACGGTTTTGGAGAGTCTGGTGTGCCCAAAGTAAAATGCCTCCCACTCAGGCCCAGAAAATAAGATATGCACATAATTAGTACTATTGGATAGGAAACACTCTGAAGTTTCTAAGAGTGTTAAAATATTGTCTGTGAGTATAACAGAAAGGATATGGCAGGCGAAAACCCGAGGAATTTCTGTCCTGGAAAAAGTGATTTTGACACATTGCCTCATTTTGAACCCCTCCTTTATGAAAATGCCCATATAAGGGAGTAAGACTTCAGTACCTATTGCTTCCACTGGATGTCAACAGTCTCTAGGCAGTGTTTTGATTCTGTTTAGTGGCTCTAGATGGTAATAGAAGAAGAATTAGGAAGTGGTCACAGAGAAGTAAACAGAACAGAATGCGCGTTCACAGGCATGCGCGCGCGCTGTGGTTTTTTCCTTTCCTATCGCCCAGTTTATATTCCGGTTGAAATATTATACTAAATATACATAAAAGTGTTCTTAAGGATACATTATCAATGATGTTTGATTGTTCTTGGACAAGTTTATAGGTATAGTTTGAACGAGTTCTCTTCAAGGTTCAATGGGCGAGTGGACGCTGTATTTTCTCATCATAACGCACAAACCAAACTGAGATTTATGGATATAATACATAACTTTTTCTAACAAAAGAACCATGGATTGTCTTAGTTGGACACTTGGTAAGCCCTCAGCAGAAGTTCTTCGAAAGGTAATTGATTTGTTTTCGCTGTGAAATGTGTTTTGTGTGAACCGCATGGTTTATGGGAAAGCAGTCTTCCTAATTAGACCATTGGTTGGTCTCTCGCTGGTTTGGGTTACGGACTACAGAGAAACTGAAACCATGTTCTAAATATCCTGTATAGAACATCCTGTAATAGATACTTCAGACGGTTGTATACCGCAGACTTTATTAAACTCAATAAAGCCACTTCAGCTCTGAAATCACAACCATCATTTAATCAAAAATCTTCTTCCTTCAACCCCAATAAGGCTGGGCCTGTCTGCTCATCTCTGGTTTCTCCAAGGGCCTGCCTGCTGCTTGTTACAGCAAGTAGAAATGTCAGCTACTCTATCTGTGGATGGGCCTCTTCTCTTCAGGGTGGCTGTTAGTTTCATGGAGTACATAGTAGTGCTGCACGACATACCAGCATTTCCATACTAGAACATGAAAAAAAACAGATCGCTACTAGAATTTTTGCCAGCCCGCTCCACTTAGCCTGCACTGGGAGTCTGGGCTGCATCATGTTAACTCTCTACTTAGCCTGCACTGGGAGTC
The DNA here is from genome assembly GCA_030435695.1 of Brachymystax lenok tsinlingensis. Classification (NCBI taxonomy): domain Eukaryota; kingdom Metazoa; phylum Chordata; class Actinopteri; order Salmoniformes; family Salmonidae; genus Brachymystax; species Brachymystax lenok. The sequence goes on along the minus strand of CM059790.1, from coordinate 39,752,506 downwards.
TGGGCTGCATCATGTTAACTCTCCACTTAGCCTGCACTGGGAGTCTGGGCTGCATCATGTTAACTCTCCACTTAGCCTGCACTGGGAGTCTGGGCTGCATCATGTTAACTCTCCACTTAGCCTCCACTGGGAGTCTGGGCTGCATCATGTTAACTCTCCACTTAGCCTCCACTGGGAGTCTGGGCTGCATCATGTTAACTCTCCACTTAGCCTGCACTGGGAGTCTGGGCTGCATCATGTTAACTCTCCACTTAGCCTGCACTGGGAGTCTGGGCTGCATCATGTTAACTCTCCACTTAGCCTCCACTGGGAGTCTGGGCTGCATCATGTTAACTCTCTATTCATGCTACACAGACGTTAACACACTTGTATAATGCGACACGTCAAGTAGCAACGTTCTGTCTCAATCAACTGCATCCGCCGACGTCGCACATCCGCATCTGTGGTAAAAAGTGACAGAGCTAGAGCAGTGTTTGTCAGACCATGAGACAACCTGAAAATCGGTCTTCTCATAAAATCGGTTGTAGTGTCCGAACAGCTTGGGCTACACACTAATATGACCCATCTGTGGAAAGGTGAGACTCTCACAAACATGTCGGTTGTTTTGCTCACAAGACTTGTCTGAAGGTCCCCCGGTACCATTTGAATAAGATTTACGGAATTATATATGGAGACTGTTTAGGGCCGAAAATAAGGGGTTAAATACATGTAAAAAAAAAAAAATGCAATGACAAAGGTTTCCTGATCTTTCTTATATCTCTCAGATATAGGATAGACACTTCAGAACAAACTCCCTTTAGATTTTTTGGGGGGATATCTGTTATTCAATGCGCTTGTATGGGCGAATAGCAGTAAGGCCAAATACAAATGTTAATCCTAATCAAATGATCCTTGACTTTCTTAAAACAATTATATATAGCCCCCCCACACACACACACAACTATTGAATATGGTATGACTTTCTTAAAACAATTACATATAGCTTAGTAGAACCCCCACACACACTCCTACTGAATACAGTATGACTTTCTTAAAACAATTACATATAGCATAGTAGAACCCCCCACACACACTCCTACTGAATACGGTATGACTTTCTTAAAACAATTACATACAATTACATATAGCATACTCCTATTGAATATGGCATGACTTTCTTATAACAAATACATATAGCTTATTAGAACCCCCCCACACACACACACACCTATTGAATATGCATTCACCTGTATTGTGAATAGGCCTAGATACATCTTGACTACCCAGTTTATCAATAAAGATTTACCATTCAAATAAATTATTACGATTATGTTATGTAGTTCAATTGGTAAAAACAAAGCGAAATTGATTGTATGATTGTATAAATGATTAATTAATGCATACATGGCTGTCTCTGAAAAAACGTTAATGTAAAAAAATTCTCATGTAATGAAAATGAACTCAAAAGATGCCCAACGAATGAACAGAACAGTAGCTGAACTTGTCTGGATCAAGTGCCATTCTGTGACTTTGGCTAATATGGCTTTTTTGCTGTGGAATTCTTTTGGTAACGCTTTGGTGTTGAGTATCGTGATACTAAACCTGGTATCTGTAGCTAGGTCAAAAACTCCACTATCGTGACAACACTATTAAATAGTGACATTTGTAATATAAACTGAGTGTAACAGGCAGCTTATAATATTTCACAGGAATCATCCTCTTATCAAATAGAGGAGCAACCGCACCATGACAACCGCACCATGACAACCACACCATGACAACCACCCCACACCACCCCTAACAGCCAGAGGGGGGGGCGGAGAGAGAAACCCGCATGGCGGCGCTGACATATTTCTTTATGTGCAAATGAGAAAATATCACACTGCCTTCCAAACACTATTATCCACGGTTCAGGGGTGTGAGGCGAGGCCAGACAGAGAGCTGGTCAGGCTGGCTAGCTGTCGGCTCAGTGGAGTAATACAGTAGATGACAGAGAGAGAGAGACGTAGAGAGAAAGACAGGGGCAACAAGACCCCTAATTAGAGGAAGGAAGCTCCGTTCACTAGACGTAATCAATCACCCTGTCAATCATCAACCAGAGACAGGGGAGGAAGAGAATAAAGAGGGTGTGTGTGTGTGTGTGTGTGTGTGTGTGTGTGTGTGTGTGTGTGTGTGTGTGCGCGGTCACGGTTTCCGTTAGGACAATTTGGCGCCGGACAACGTGACCGGCAAGATTTAAATTTACCGGACATTTGAGAAATTGACCGTACATTCATATGCATTGTGTCTAAAGCACTAGGCTGTCCACCCACGGTGCTCAAAATCACATTTACATTATTGTTATTCATTTTAAAGTTGTGCGTAAGAACGGGAAGCATAGAAATAGCGCACATAGAACAGATCTACCGCTTCTTAAACTTGCTTTCAAGTAGAGTGATAGATCTATACCTTACATTTCTATGTGAATTTGGTTGAGTCAGCCAAAAAGTTACATATTCCATTTTAACAGAATAGAAAGTGTTTTATTGAAAAGCAAAACATTGCCCATTGTGTCTTCATCCATGCTATAAATCACAAATTAACAATTAAAAAAAACTAAAAACATTTAGCCTAGAAGAACAAGTTGCCTACACAGTAATAAAACAACTTCAAAATATAGTAGTTGTACACAGACAAAAATATAAACGCAACATGTAAAGTGTTGGTCCCATGTTTCATGAGCTGAAATAAAATATTAGAAATGTTCCATTCACACAAAAAGCACATTTCTCCTTTGCCAAGATAATCCATCCACCTGACAGGTATGGCATATCAAGAAGCTGAGTAAACAGCATTTTCATTACACAGGTGCTGGGAACAAAAGGCCACTCTAAAATGTGCTGTTTTGTCACACAACACTATGCCACAGATGTCTCAAGCTTTGAGGGAGCGTGTCATTGGCATGCTGACTGCAAGAGCTGTTGCCAGAGAATGTAACGTTAATTTCTCTACCATAAGCCGCCTCCAACTTTGTTTTAGAGAATATGGCAGTACATCCAACCGGTCTCACAACCGCAGACCACGTGTAACCACGCCAGCCCAGAACCTCCACATCCAGCTTTTTCAGCTGCGGGATCTTCCGAGACCAGCCACCTGGAAAGCTGATGAAACTAAGGAGTATTTCTGTCTGTAATAAAGCCCTTTTGTGGGGAAAAACTGATTGGTTGGGCCTGGCTCCCCAGTGGGTGGGCCTATGTCCTCCTACGCCCACCCATGGCTGCACCCCATAGATCCATAGATCTATTAGGGCCTAATGAATTTATTTATATGAACTGTAACTCAGTAAAATCGTTGAAAATGTTGCATGTTGCGTTTATATTTTTGTTCAGTATAATTAATAAATAACAAAACTGTTGTTTTCAAAATACAATCTAGGCCTCTCTTATTTAATTTGGCCTAGGCATGATAACACTTTCCCAAGTGTCCAATGAAGACAATCCATGGTTCTTTTGTTAGAAAAAGTTATGTATTATATCCATAAATCTCAGTTTGGTTGGTGCGTTATTGTGAGAAAATACAGCGTCCACTCGCCCATTGAACCTTGAAGAGAACTCGTTCAAACTATACCTATAAACTTGTCCAAGAACAATCAAACATCATTGATAATGTATCCTTAAGAACACTTTTATGTATATTTAGTATAATATTTCAACCGGAATATAAACTGGGCGATAGGAAAGGAAAAAAACACAGGGCGCGCAAGCCTGTGAACGCGCATTCTGTTCTGTTTACTTCTCTGTGACCACTTCCAAATTCTTCTTCTATTACCATCTAGAGCCACTAAACAGAATCAAAACACTGCCTAGAGACTGTTGACATCCAGTGGAAGCAATAGGTACTGAAGTCTTACTCCCTTATATGGGCATTTTCATAAAGGAGGGGTTCAAAATGAGGCAATGTGTCAAAATCACTTTTTCCAGGACAGAAATTCCTCGGGTTTTCGCCTGCCATATCCGTTCTGTTATACTCACAGACAATATTTTAACACTCTTAGAAACTTCAGAGTGTTTCCTATCCAATAGTACTAATTATGTGCATATCCTATTTTCTGGGCCTGAGTGGGAGGCATTTTACTTTGGGCACGCCAGGCTCTCCAAAACCGTCACCTCGGGAGCTGCTCCCTAAGAAGTTAAGAGGTTAAAAGAGTGAGCTATCGGGTTTCTAATTGAATTCGGATTCGGACTCGTTGGCCACGATGGCCTTGATATGAGCACATCAGATGGGGCTGGATGGGTCTGCTATTGTTGTTTTTCATTAGCTTTCTGTTTTTCTACCTTTCACTGTGTCTGCTGCTGACTACCAATGTGCTCAGAGTTAGGCCTAATTTACAGTGAGATGATCTTAATGCTGGCTGGCTGTCTGGTTGGCTGGCTTGCCGGCTCTCTACTATGATGATGATGATGATGATTAAGACCTAGTGGTGTGTTTTACTGCTCTGACTACAAAGGAAGATGGAAGTAGATGCATGTCAGAATGATATGGGTATATCCAGACATTGTCACTGAAGTGGCGATTTACATAGGCTTGGATATGCATATGAGTTGGTGTATCCCACCATGTGTTTACTGATAGTTCCCTCCCTCCTCCCTGTGGCCACTCTCTCCCCTGGCCACAGCACCAGTCCATTCTAACTGCCCTCCCTCCTCCCTATGGCCACTCTCTCCCCTGGCCACAGCACCAGTCCATTCTAACTGCCCTCCCTCCTCCCTATGGCCACTCTCTCCCCTGGCCACAGCACCAGTCCATTCTAACTGCCCTCCCTCCTCCCTCTGGCCACTCTCTCCCCTGGCCACAGCACCAGTCCATTCTAACTGCCCTCCCTCCTCCCTATAGCCACTCTCTCCCCTGGCCACAGCACCAGTCCATTCTAACTGCCCTCCCTCCTCCCTATGGCCCCTCTCTCCCCTGGCCACAGCACCAGTCCATTCTAACCGCCCTCCCTCCTCCCTATGGCCACTCTCTCCCCTGGTCCCAACACCATCACTACCTGTCAGGGAGCAACAGACACACTGGGGCTCTCCGTGTGACAGCCATGACAGGGACTGATTGATGTGATTATGCCCCTGCATCTGTAGCTTTGAGTAGCTCAGCTCTTTCCTGCACATAGCTTAGGAGATTGCAGGACAAACTGAAAAAGTGACATGCTCCTGTTACTTCTTTGTTTTGTTTGAGGATGAACAGAAAGGCTGAGAAAGGATGCAGTAGACTCAGGGCAATGCCAGTAAGCCCACAGATTATCTGTACAGGGAAGATGCTATATAAATATCCATGGGTATTGGATATATCCAGCTCCTCAAACAACCATGTCATTAGAGTCGTGCTAAAATGGTAGGCTAGTAACATCCGTCTTTGGATTACATGGTGTTTTTGAGATAGACCCACAGTTAACTACAGGAAAGGGAGGCTGTGCTACTAGCAGATGTGGCTTTTCAGAGAGAGGCAAAGTCTTCTCATGCTTTGTTGATTTCAAAACCGCTTTTGACTCAATTTGGCACGAGGGTCTGCGATCCAAATTGATGGAAAGTGGTGTTGGAGGAGGGCGGGGGACACAAGACATTATAAAATCCATGTACACAAACAACAAGTGTGCAGTTAAAATTGGCCAAAAACACGCCCACCCTGGCAACTGGATCTTCTTTGGAACACCGTTCCACCCTCTTCAACATTTATATCAATGAAGGCTAGGATATGCATATGAGTGCCATATGCATACCAGGTGGAGATTATAAGAGTACATAGCCATTAAGGCAAGATTGTTCTTCAAGATGTTCAGACGTTCATAGATGACCAGCAGGATCAAATAATAATCACAGTGGTTGTAGAGGGAGCAACAGGTCAGCACCTCAGGAGTAAATGTCAGGTGCGGTAGACAGAGAGGATGGAATTTCTGATTCTGTCAGACCAGGGCCCTGACAGTGAATCTCAATTAGACAAAAGATAATGGTGTTCCAAAGAAGATCCAGTTGCCAGGACCACAAATACAAATTCCATCTAGATATCGTTGCCCTGGAACACACAAAAAACTATACCTACCTCGGCCTAAACATCATCAGCACAGGAAACTTCCACAAAGCTGTGAACGATCTGAGAGAGGCAAGAAGGGCCTTCTATGCCATTAAAAGGAACACAAAATTCGACAACCCATTGCCCTTTATGGTTGTGAGGTCTGGGGTCTGCTTACCAACCAAGAATTCACAAAATGGGACAAACATCAAATTGAGATTGCATGCAGAATTCTGCAAAAAAAATCCTCTGTGTACAACGTAGAACACCAAATAATACATGTAGAGCAGAATAAGGCCGATACCAGCTAATTATCAATATCCAGAAAAGAGTGTATATTCCTTTGAAACTTTTAAGTGCAATGTTTACTACTACTATTATTTTTTTTATATTATTTTTGTTTCATTCACTTTTGCTTATTATTTATTTCACTTGCTTTGGCAATTTAAACATGTTTCCCGTGCCAATAAAGCCCATTGAATTGAATTGAATTGAATTGAATTGAGAGGCTGAGATGGAGAGAAGGTGAGAGGCTGATGGAGCGAGAGAGGCTGAGAGAGCGGCTGTGGGCTACATATGTTAGTGGGGTGACACCAGTAAAAATTGCCCTGAAGAAGCCATGTGGTGGTGATAGAGCGAGGGGAGAGATGGTTTACACTCCGACCCTGTTCCTGGAGAGCTACCCTCATGTAGGTTTATACCAATGCTGTCCAACCCTGTTCCTGGAGAGCTACCCTCCTGTAGGTTTACACCCCAGCTCTGTTCCTGGAGAGCTACCCTCCTGTAGGTTTACACCCTGTCGCCGTGAGCCCAGCCCTGATCTAGCCAGTAGCCATGAAACCTAGCTTCCAACTAACTGAAAGAATATGATGCTCACCCTGATCTTGATGACAGGGAATAGACCTACTTGTGCAGTAAGTGATCAACGTGATTCGGCCATCACAACAGATGGCCATCACAACAACCTTCAAAACTCTACTGATGAGTCATCTGGCTGGGTTTGGCATTGGATGGGAAAACTGACCATTCTGAATAAATCTCCATGTCGAGCCTGTTCCTGTGGTAGGTTAAGGGTGTTTTCAAAGGGCTGTGTTAGTGCTCTTGTTATTATCAAGGGTTTTCATGGTCACTCATTTTCTCTCTCTTCAGCTTAATTGGCTTTTAGGGATTGTTCTGTTTGCCTGCTGGCCTAATGGATTCTCAATGCTTCACATATTAATAGGGTTGAATGGATAAAGCTCAGGAAACGTGATGGAGCTCAACAATACACTGCACTGGCACTCTCTCAGATGGAAAAACGATTCTGATAAAAGGACTCTATAAAACACTTAATGAAATAGAATCAGTCACTCACACAAACTTTGTGATGAGACATGAATAATACAATGTTTTGGCACCAGTTTTAGTATGATTGCTTGACTGTGATTATATTTCCAGTGGAATTATAATTTGTTTACATGTCAGTCTTGATGCTTTTTAAAAAGCTTTTTTTCCCTGTAGAGAAAATAGCACATTGATCTGATATCTTCTCATTTCCTTCCCGAGGAAACGTGTGTTGTCAAACTGGCATTTAAAACTACAACATTTTCTCTCAGCCACATAATAATAATTTATTTGGCTTCATTACAGAGAGACTCTCAAAGTGTAGCTACATACAGAGAGTAGGTGTGGACTATGACAACTGTCAGATAGAGTTGAACGCTTTGAAGCGACAGTCGAGATGGATCCACATATCCTGAGCAGAGGAAAGGGTTGGTCAACAGGGGGAGATGAGCAGGTCCTCAGGTGGTAGGCAGGCAGCACAGTTCACTGTCCATTCAAGGGGTCTCACCGGCGCCTCGCCGTCCGCCTTGTACGAGATGAAGTTTGTGGTTAACTTCATGCTCGCTCAATGATGACAGCCAGCACAACATTTCTGATGAAATCCTCAGACTGAGCAAATAATTGATCAGTGCCAGCTCGCCATCCATTGCAGTCCTCCTCATGGGTCAGGAGACCGTAGAAAAAGAAAATAGGGTGGTGTATTCAAACAGAGAGGAAGAGACAAAGTGAGATTATTTACTCCGCTCAAAATCTGTCAGCCTGAGAAGTCTATGAGAACGTGTCAAATAACGTGAGGCTTATTTGATCGAATAGAAGTTTCGTAATGTTTACGCTGTTAAAAATGGACTTGTATATACAGTCGTGGCCAAAAGTTTTGAGAATGACACAAATATTAATTTTCACAAAGTCTGCTGCCTCAGTTTGTATGATGGCAATTGGCATATACTCCAGAATGTCATGAAGAGTGATCAGATGAATTGCAATTAATTGCAAAGTCCCTCTTTGCCATGCAAATGAACTGAATCCCCCAAAAACATTTCCACTGCATTTCAGCCGTGACACAAAAGGACCAGCTGACATCTTGTCAGTGATTCTCTTGTTAACACAGGTGTGAGTGTTGATGAGGACAAGGCTGGAGATCACTCTGTCATGCTGATTGAGTTCGAATAACAGACTGGAAGCTTCAAAAGGAGGGTGGTGCTTGGAATCATTGTTTTTCTTCTGTCAACCATGGTTACCTGCAAGGAAACACGTGCCGTCATCATTGATTTGCACAGGCAAGGATATTGCTGCCAGTAAGATTGCACCTAAATCAACCATTTATCAGATCATCAAGAACTTCAAGGAGAGCGGTTCAATTGTTGTGAAGAAGGCTTCAGGGCACCAAAGAAAGTCCAGCAAGCGCCAGGACCGTCTCCTAAAGTTGATTCAGCTGCGGGATTGGGGCACCACCAGTACAGAGCTTGCTCAGGAATGGCAGCGTGTGAGTGCATCTGCACGCACAGTGAGGCGAAGACTTTTGGAGGCTGGCCTGGTGTCAAGAAGGGCAGCAGAGAAGCCACTTCTCTCCAGGAAAAACATCATGGACAGACTAATATTCTGCAAAAGGTACAGGGATTGGACTGCCGAGGACTGGGGTAAAGTCATTTTCTCTGATGAATCCCCTTTCCGATTGTTTGGGGCATCTGGAAAAAAGCTTGTCCAGAGAAGACAAGGTGAGCGCTACCATCAGTCCTGTGTCATGCCAACAGTAAAGCATCCTGAGACCATTCATGTGTGGGGTTGCTTCTCAGCCAAGGGAGTGGGTTCACTCACAATTTTGCCTAAGAACAAGGCCATGAATAAAGAATGGTACCAACACATCCTCCGAGAGCAACTTCTCCAAACCATCCAGGAACAGTTTGGTGACGAACAATGCCTTTTCCAGCATGATGGAACACCTTGCCATAAGGCAAAAGTGATAACTAAGTGGCTCGGGGAACAAAACATTGATATTTTGGGTCCATGGCCAGGAAACTCCCCAGACCTTAATCCCATTGAGAACTTGTGGTCAATCCTCAAGAGGCGAGTGGACAAACAAAAACCCACAAATTCTGACAAACACCAAGCATTGATTATGCAAGAATGGGCTGCCATCAGTCAGGATGTGGCCCAGAAGTTAATTGACAGCATTGCAGAGGTCTTGAAAAAGAAGGGTCAACACAGCAAATATTTACTCTATGCATCAACTTCATGTAATTGTCAATAAAAGCCTTTGACACTTATGAAATGCTTGTAATTATACTTCATTATTCCATAGTAACATCTGACAAAAATATCTAAAGACACTGAAGCAGCAAACTTGGAAATTAATATTTGTGTCATTCTCAAAACGTTTGGCCACGACTGTACAGTGCCTTCAGGAATTATTCATACCCCTTGACTTTTTCCAAATGTTGTTGTTACAACCTGAATTCAAAATGGATTAAATAAAATATCTCATCCATCTACACACAATACCAGATAATAAGTAAAAACATGTTTTTAGAAATGTATGTTTTAAGAGCTGGTTTGCTATCAAATTCACGGGCAGGAAACAAATAGATGTAACCCAGATTTAATCTACTCATTTAGCTAAAAGAAATAGAAATATTGAACCTAAAAAATTTAAATAAAATGAAATATTTACAAAATGCAAAGGTGCTCTCTGCCTAGGCGACCTCACGGCGACAAATGTGTAGAATAGCAGGAAATTAGGGGAGGGCCGGGAAACAGCGCTACGTCACTGAAACACACCCTTTCATCTCAGAGGAGAAAAGGCAGAACCGTGAGTCTTTGCTACCCGGCTACAGTTTAGTGGGATTGTTATTAACGCCTTCCGACCGAGCGGGCAGGTGGGGAGTAACTACATGGAGTGTGTGTGTTAGCCTAGCAAGGGGGAATAGATTGCTTTAGCTACATGGAGTGTGTTTGTTAGCCTAGCAAGGGGGAATAGATTGCTTTAGCTACATGGAGTGTGTTTGTTAGCCTAGCAAGGGGGATCGATTGATTTTGCTACATCATTACCACTACAGGCTCCCCTCCCAAGGCCGCCAATGGCTGTAGATCAGCTAATTAATTTACAGTTGAGAAAAGACCAGGATTAGAAGCAATGTTTTCTTTCTCTTTTCATGGCCTAGCCTACTCAGTCAGGATGAGGTAATCGGGTTAGTCTATTCCAGTCAGGATGAGGTAATCGGGTTAGTCTATTCAAGTCAGGATGAGGTAATCGGGTTAGTCTATTCCAGTCAAGATGAGGTAATCGGGTTAGTCTATTCAAGTCAGGATGATGTAATCGGGTTAGTCTATTCCAGTCAGGATGAGGTAATCGGGTTAGTCTATTCAAGTCAGGATGAGGTAATCGGGTTAGTCTATTCAAGTCAGGATGAGGTAATCGGGTTAGTCTATTCCAGTCAGGATGAGGTAATCGGGTTAGTCTATTCAAGTCTGGATGATGCAGGGTTCGATACTGCAACTAAAATGGTCGCATTTTCGACCGTTTGACTTGGCAGTGCGACACATATCTTTAATTGGTCGCAAGGGTGCCAGTGATCTTTTTTTACCTGGTCACATAGATTTTTTTTTAATCACAATTAGTTTTTTTTGTTTTGATTATCATGATTTATTCAAACAGTAATGTGCAATTGACCAAAAATAATTAACTTTCTGAAGATGAAACCATCATGGGAATGCCCGTCCGTGTGTGTTCAGTGCCCGTAGGGCCTATATGTCTACCACTTTGTATAGCCGTTTATCGATGCTAATGATAGCCTAAGGATCTTTGGGTAGATGGGAATGCAATTAAAAGGTAACTACAAAGTAGTCATGATTATTTGCATTAATCCAGTGGCCATTTGTTTTGAAAACTCCATCAAAAGTTCATTACAGACATAGGCGGTAAAGTAAATATAATTAAATTGCCAAAATTATTATATAGCCTAATTAGACTATACCTAAATAAATAAATAAAAAATTCAAAATAGGCTACTACACCAGAAAGCATGATTTGGCCACAGAGGATCATTAGCTTCTTTAAATAAAAGCTGTGTATTGTTTTAAATTACCGTGCCTACAGTCGGAAGCGCCCACAATTTGGGCAGCGCAACCGGCAAATCAAATTTGATTTGTCACATGCGCCGAATATAACAGGTGTAGACCGTACAGTGAAATGCTTACTTACAAGCCCTTAACCAAGAAGAAAAATAAGTGCTAAGAAAGTACTCCCTCATGTGGTACCCTTCCTGCAGGCTCATCCTGACATGAGCCTCCAGCATGACAATAACTGCCATACTGCTCGTTCTGTGCGTGATTTCCTGCAAGACAGGAATGTCAGTGTTCTGCCATGGCCAGCGAAGAGCCCGGATCTCAATCCCATTGAGCACATCTGGGACCTGTTGGATCAGAGGGTGAGGGCTAGGGCCATTACCCCCAGAAATGTCCGGTGAACTTGCAGGTGCCTTGGTGGAAGAGTAGGGTAACATCTCACAGCAAGAACTGGAAAATCTGGTTGCAGTCTATGAGGAGGAGATGCACCCCCTTTGTTCAGGGACACATGATTCACTTTCTGTTAGTCACATGTCTGTGGAACTTGTTCAGATTGTCTCAGTTGTTGAATCTTATGTTCATACAAATATTTACACATGTTAAGTTTGCTGAAAATAAACGCAGTTGACAGTGAGAGGACGTTTCTTTTTTTGCTGAGTTTATTATATAGATCAGACAACAACGTTTTTGTCTATCTGTTTGTCAGGGTCAGCAGAGTGTTGTATTAAAAATGTCTCCAGTCATATGAAGTAGAATTGCATGAAATGTGTTTAGAAAAGGCCAAGACACTTAGCTGATATTGCCTAGGCCGACTCTACGCCACTACACGCTCAGCCATGCGTTGAACAGTGAGTTATAATCATATCCTAAATTATGACTCTCCAATCTACTCATCACATTAGGAATAGTATGCTATCTTCCATTAGTCTGCAAATGCGATGATGCATTTGAGGAATGCTTTATTATAAAGGTGCTTTTTTATGGTGAAAATTGAAAGTCATGTGCCGCCTATCGCTACAGAAACACCACTAGCCAAACCAACAATCTGCCTGGTGTGCACCTGAATTAAAGGGTAACTACTAAAAATACATATTTTCAAAATGTATCCATTTATTTCTTCCCCAGGCCTCAAAAATGGTCCCCTGGTGTGGTTTAAGCATTATTTTCCATTAAAATTTGTGCTTTTGAGAGTGAAAACCTGATCAAAACTCAGGGAAATCAGTCCCTCTCCCTGTTATTTTTGTTTTGGTATCAAGTATACATTTTTTAAAGTCTCCCCTCTGGAGGATTTAGCAGATAAGAACACATGGCACTTTGAAATCTGCTATAAATGTATTTTTTACTTTATTTTAACAGTATTTTTTCTATGCTGGTAATTGGCTTAGTCTATTCCAGTCAGGATGAGGTAATCGGGTTAGTTAAACCATATCAGAAAGCCCTGATTAGAGAGGGGAAATTGAATTGACTCCCCCTTTTTAGTCCCTTCCGCTCCCCTCCCATGGTCTTCAGTTCGCCTCCAGCTCTGTTACAGTAGATGCCATTCAGTTCTACTGCCACCTGCCTGCTACGGCAAATCAATGAATAACCTATTTGATAACTCCATTCGCTACTTCCTTCCATCATTCTGTCTATTTTTAAATGTTTTATTTAAAAATGTTCATTTAATCTTTATTTAACAAGACAAGTCAGTTAAGAACAAATTGTTATTTACAATGACGGCCTACACCGGCCAAAGCCGGACGACACTGGGACAATCTCTGCTGTTGTTACTGCTGCTGCTGTTCTTTCACTGGCTTGTTTAGTTTCTCTAGAGACCTTCTCTAGAGACCCAGTGTTCTGTGCTGCTGTTCTTTCACTGGCTTGTTTAGTTTCTCTAGAGACCTTCTCTAGAGACCCAGTGTTCTGCTGCTGCTGTTCTTTCACTGGCTTGTTTAGTTTCTCTAGAGACCTTCTCTAGAGACCCAGTGTTCTGTGCTGCTGTTTTTTCACTGGCTTGTTTAGTTTCTCTAGAGACCTTCTCTAGAGACCCAGTGTTCTGTGCTGCTGCTTGTCAAAGTTGTCATGTTTCAAAGTGCTTTGTCTGTGATGATGAATTAAAATAACCGTATTGTAGGTCCTGATATAGTAGGTACAAGGTACTGTATGACACACTTGACGTTAGCTATGCATTTCTTAGTCTTTCATCCACATAGTCATTCAGGAATGTTCTCTTTCCTCTCCATCCATGTTTTTCTTCCTCCTGCTGAGGTGTGAATACTTCTTTGATGATGATGTGCGGGTGTGATTGTTCTGTTTATTACAAATGGGTTGTGTTTTATCTCTAACTCAGGGGAATGAAATGTAGTTTCCTTGTAAAGTGCAGCAGCACAGTTAAAAGGATAGCAGTGGTCCTTATTCCTCAACAGAAGTGATGTCCTCATTCCTCAACAACATAAGTCATGTCCTCATTCCTCAACATCAGAAGTGACGTCCTCATTCCTCAACATCAGAAGTGACGTCCTCGTTGCTCAACGTCAGAAGTGACGTCCTCGTTGCTCAACGTCAGAAGTGACGTCCTCATTGCTCAACGTCAGAAGTGACGTCCTCGTTGCTCAACGTCAGAAGTGACGTCCTCGTTGCTCAACGTCAGAAGTGACGTCCTCGTTGCTCAACGTCAGAAGTGACGTCTGAGCCTGTTTCCACCTGGATAACATCAGCTCCTGGTCCTAGCCTAACGTATTGGTAGCCGCTTAACAAACACGACTAGCTCCCCTTTCCTCATACTCCTCCTACACCAGGGATATTCAATTAGATTGAGCCGAGGGCTGATTTTTCACTTAAGTGGATGGTCAGGGGGCTGGAAACATAATTACAAATAATTTGCAAAACAGATAACATTTGACTAAAACATAACAATTTAAAACCTTGCTAACGTGTATATGATCACATACCCTATATCTCTCTGTTATGCGTGGGAATACTTCAGAACTGATTTGCTGATGTTTTTAGTCTTATGTCCAACAAAACATGTGTGGGGGGGGCGCAAATAAAATCACCAGTTGGGGAACCCCGTTTGGTTACCCAGGCTCAGCTCTAGTTAAAACACATAGGAATTCTCAGGTTCATCCATTGGCTAGTGACCTGATTTTCATTTTACCCATTGGTCTGTTGAGTGCTGATTTCTGTGCGCTTCCTGTCTTAATGAGGATTGGTTAAGCTTCTCTTGGCAGGTCATGTGGAAGTGGGTGGCATTGTTGGATTACGTGCTTCACTGCTTTCTCCAAACTCCTCCTTAGTACATTACAATAGGTGGGTCCTGCGTCTAAACTCTTCGTCCTGTAAGGTGCTCTCTCTAAACCTTTCCCACCTGCTGTGTCTGTGCTGCTGGGGCATTGGCCTGGCGTCCTGCCCACTTCCTACTTTGGCCCAAGACTGGGAGTCTAATAAGTAAGAAGAGAAACTGGCGAACGCTGCTTCACGTTGGTATCAGGGGTAAGGGAGAGAGAAAGAAACAGAGCAAGACCAGAGCTTTGTCTTGGCGTGTGGAGTGACATTGGTTTATGTGTTATATGATAACTGGTCTGATCTAACATAATGATGAATGATGACGAGAGGCTGTGTGAGCCAACGGAGAGGACCAGGCTGTCTGTGTGGACCCACGGAGACCTGACGGTGAGGAGAGGAAGCCTGTGTGTAGCTTTCCCTGCTTTAACAAGGCTGTGTTTAGCTTTCCCTGCTTTAACAAGGCTGTGTTTAGCTTTCCCTGCTTTAACAAGGCTGTGTTTGGCTTTCCCTGCTTTAACAAGGCTGTGTTTAGCTTTCCCTGCTTTAACAAGGCTGTGTTTGGCTTTCCCTGCTTTAACAAGGCTGTGTTTGGCTTTCCCTGCTTTAATAAGGCTGTGTTTAGCTTTCCCTGCTTTAATAAGGCTGTGTTTGGCTTTCCCTGCTTTAATAAGGCTGTGTTTAGCTTTCCCTGCTTTAACAAGGCTGTGTTTAGCTTTCCCTGCTTTAACAAGGCTGTGTTTAGCTTTCCCTGCTTTAACAAGGCTGTGTTTGGCTTTCCCTGCTTTAATAAGGCTGTGTTTGGCTTTCCCTGCTTTAACAAGGCTGTGTTTGGCTTTCCCTGCTTTAACAAGGCTGTGTTTGGCTTTCCCTGCTTTAACAAGGCTGTGTGTAGCTTTCCCTGCTTTATCAAGGCTATGTTTTGGCGCAGGAAGGAAGAGGAGAGAAAGACGTACTCTATTTAGCCGGCCCCTCCCCTCCAGCAGGCCACGTCGGAAATCAAGTCTCTTTTGTTGGGGACGGATGCAGGGGCCTCCAGATTGGCTGGGGAAAATGGTATCTGTGTAACTATGTCTCCAGACTGGCTGGAGAAAATGGTATCTGTGTAACTATGTCTCCAGACTGGCTGGAGAAAATGGTATCTGTGAAGCTGTCTCCAGATTGGCTGTAGAATATAGTATCTGTGTAACTATGTCTCCAGATTGGCTGGAGAATGATATTCCCGCAGATTGGACCTGGAGGGCTAGCATTCAGCAGGAGACAAAGATTGTGTTTTTAGTGGAGCTAGTGTTTTTATTCATTTAGTGGAGCTGCAACCATGCTATTGCTCTTTGTCTGTGTTTTAACAGTGGATAATTGGGTCTAAAATTAAGGCTTAGTGTTACCAGAGGGTCATGTGGAAGTTGTTTAAATATACAGTGCATTCGGAAAGTATTCAGACCCCTGCACTTTTCCACATTATGTTACGTTAGACATATTCTATTTACATAAGTATTCAGACCCATTACTCAGTACTTTGTTGAAGCACCTTTGACAGCGATTACAGCCTTGAGTCTTCTTGGGTATGACGCTACAAGCTTGGCACATCTGTATTTGGGGAGTTTCTGCCATTATTCTCTGCAGATCCTCTCAAGCTCTATCAGGTTGGATGGGGAGCGTCGCTGCACAGCTATTTTCATGTATGTCAAGAGATGTTCGATCAGGTTCAAGTCCAGGCTCTGGTTGGGCCTCTCAAAGACATACAGAGACTTGTCCGGAAGCCACGCCTGCACTGTCTTGGCTGTGTGCTTAGGGTCGTTGTCCTGTTGGAAGGTGAATCTTCGCCCCAGGCTGAGGTCCTGAGCACTGTGGAGCAAGTTCTCATCAAAAATCCTGTCTAGTCTCCTAGTCTCTTCCGCTGAAAAATATCCTCACAGCATGATGCTGCCACCACCATGCTTCACCGTAGGGATGGTGCCAGGTTTCCTCCAGACCTGACGCTTGGCATTCGGGCCAAAGACTTCAATCTTGGTTTCATCAGACCAGAGAATCTTGTTTCTCGTGGTCTGAGAGTCCTTTAAATGCCTTTTGGCAAACTCCAAGCGTGCTGTCATGTGCCTTTTACTGAGGAGTGGCTTCCGTCTGGCCACACTACCATAAAGGCCTGATTGGTGGAGTGCTGCAGAGATGGTTGTCTTTCTGGAAAGTTCTCCCATCTCCACAGAGGAACTCTGGAGCTCTGTCAGAGCAACCGTTGGGTTCTTGGTCACCTCCCAGACCAAGGCTCTTCTCCCCCGATTGCTCAGCTCTAGGAAGAGTATTGGTGGTTCCAAACTTCTTCCATGTAAGAGTGATCTCGGCCACAGTGTTCTTGGAGACCTTCAATGCTGCAGAAATGTTTTGGTACACTTCCCCAGATCTGTGCCTCAACACAATCCTGTCTCGGAGTTATACGGACAATTCCTTCAACCTCATGTCTTGGTTTTTGCTATGGGACCTTATATAAACAGGTGTGTGCCTTTCCAAATAATGTCCAATCTATTGAATTTACCACAGGTGGACTCCAATCAAGTTGTAGAAACCTCTTGAGGATGATCAATGGAAACAGGATGCACCTGAGCTCAATTTAGAGTGTCAAAGGGTCTAAATACTTATGTACATAAGGTATTTCTGTTTTTTTATGTGTAATACATTTGCACAATAAAAAAAAAATCTGTTTTCACATTGTCATTATGGTGTATTGTGTGTAGATTGATGAGGTAAAATAATATTTTAATCAAATTTAGGATAAGGCTGTAACGTAACAAAATGTGGAAACAGGGAAGGGGTCTAAATTCTTTCCGAATGCACTGCATATTCATTCGCCTACTGTCCCACCTCATCTCTATTGGACACATAGGTCCTCTAGTTGTTGAAGTGTTTTCCAATACACAAAGTCTTCCAACCATGGTGTTTCCTTTTGTGCTGTACTTCTGCTAAGTCTTTCCTAACCTGGCTAGAGTTGGACTGTAGAGTGCCACAGAATGTCTGTCTGTGCTTGTAGTCAATGATAAAAGGACCAGGCCCGGTGAGGAACAGCCCAATGAGAATCCAATCTTAAACCCTAGTCTCTAGTGCCACTTTCACCTCCCTCCCCTGACTGGCTCTGACTGCGGCTCTGAGAAGTTGGGAAGTTCAATTACAGCAGCAGACCAGGGGAGGAACAAGGGGGAGGCCTTTGGCCCGACACACTACAGCCAGCTTGGGGGATGTTCCCAAAGATAAGCAGTTAGCTACGCTCTGCCAGCTCTGGAATGGAGCTCAGCATGGGACTGACTGACTCGGGGGATTGGGAATAGGGACAAGACCTTTCTCTCTCATTCGGTGGTTGGAGCTTGTGAAGCCGTAGTCAGCGTTTTCTTATCAGTCTCCAGATGATGGGGTTTATGTGATGGTTTCTCTGCCAGGCCTCTGTACTTCTGCTCTCTGCGCTGCTGCTCTCTGTCTCCCCTCTCTCCCCTCTCTCCCCCTCTCTCAATTTTCAATTCAATTCAACGGGCTTTATTAGCATGGGAAACATGTTAACATTGCCAAAGCATGTGAAGTAGATAATATACAACAGTGAAATAAACAATAAACATTACACTCACAGAAGTTCCATAAGAGTAAAGACATTACAAATGTCATATTATGTATATATGTGGTAACGATGTACAAATGGTTAAAGTACAAAAGGGAAAATAAATAAGCATAAATATGGGTTGTATTTACAATGGTGTTTGTTCTTCACTGGTTGACCTTTTCTTGTGGCAACAGGTCACACATCTTGCTGCTGTGATGGCACACTGGTATTTCACTCAGTAGATATGGGAGTTTATCAAAATCAGGTTTGTTTTCGAATTCTTTGTGGATCTGTGTAATCTGAGGGAAATATGTGTCTCTAATATGGTCATACATTGGGCAGGATGTTAGGAAGTGCATCTCAGTTTCCACCTCATTTTGTGGGCAGTGTGCACATAGCCTGTCTTCTCTTGAGAGCCAGGTCTGCCTACGGCGGCCTTTCTCAATAGCAAGCCTATGCTCACCGAGTCTGTACATAGTCAAAGCTTTCCTTAAGTTTGGGTCAGTCACAGTGGTCAGGTATTCTGTCATTGTGTAGTCTCTGTTAAGGGCCAAATAGCACTCTAGTTTGCTCAGTTTTTTAGTTAATTCTTTCCAATGTTTAATTATCTCCAAGTAATTATCTTTTTGTTTTCTCATGATTTGGTTGGGTCGAATTGTGTTGCTGTCCTACGGCTTTGTGGGGTGTGTTTGTGAACAGAGCCCCAGGACCAGCTTGCTTAGGGGACTCTTCTCCAGGTTCGTCTCTGTAGGTGATGGCTTTGTTATGGAAGGTTTGGGAATCGCTTCCTTTTAGGTGGTTGTAGAATTTAACATCTCTTTTCTGGATTTTGATAATTGGCGGGTATCGGCCTAATTCTGCTCTACATGCATTATTTGGTGTTCTACGTTGTACACAGAGGATATTTTTGCAGAATTCTGCATGCAGTCTCCATTTGTGAATTATTGGTTTGTGAGCGGGCCTCAGACCTCACAATTGGTTCTATAACCTATTAAAGTAATTGGTATGTCACATTTTTTGTTCCTTTGGAAGGCGTAGAAGGCCCTTCTTGCGTTGTCTCTCAGATCGTTGTCAGCTTTGTGGAAGTTACCTGTGGCACTGATGTTTAGGTCGAGGTATGTATAGTTTTTTTTGTGCTCTAGTGCAACAGAGTCTAGATGGAATTTGTATTTGTGGTCCTGGCAACTGGACCTTTTTTGTAACACCATTATTTTTGTCTTACTGAGATTTAGTGTTAGGGCCCAGGTCTGACAGAATCTGTGCAGAAGATCTAGGTGCTGCTGTAGGCCCTTCTTGGTTGGGGACAGAAGCACCAGATCATCAGCAAACCGTAGACATTTGACTTCAGATTCTAGAAGTTTGAGGACAGTTCCAGTGCCCTCGCCAATTCGTTGATATGTATATTGAAGAGGGTGGGGCTCATGCTGCATCCCTGTATTACCCCATGGCCCTGTGGAAAGAAATGTGTGTGTTTTTTGCCTATTTTAACTGCACACTTGTTGTTTGTGTACATGGATTTTATAATGTTTTTCCCCCAACACCACTTTCCATCAATTTGTATAGCAGACCCTCATGCCAAATTGAGTCGAAGGCTTTTTTGAAATCAACAAAGCATTTTTTTTTTTTTTTTACATTTATTTAACTAGGCAAGTCAGTTAAGAACAAATTCTTATTTTCAATGACAGCCTAGGAACAGTGGGTCAACTGCCTTGTTCAGGGGCAGAACGACAGATTTTTACCTTGTCAGCTCGGGGATTCAATCTTGCAACCTTTCGGTTACTAGTCCAACACTCTAACCACTAGGCTAACTGCCGCCCCACAAAACATGAGAAGACTGCATTTGTTTTTGTTTGTTTTCGATTAGGGTGTGCAGGGTGAATACATGGTCTGTCGTTCGGTAATTTGCTGAAAAGCCAAATTGACATTTGCTCTGTACATTGTTTTCACTGAAGAAATGTACGATTATTCTGTTAATGGTAATGCAGAGGATTTTCCCAAGGTTGCTGTTGACGCATATCCAATGGTAGTTATTGGGGTCAATTTGTCTCCACTTTTGTGGATTGGGGTTATCAGTCCTTGGTTCCAAATATTGGGGAATATGCCAGAGCTAAGGATGATGTTAAAGAGTTTAAGTATAGCCAATTGGAATTTGTAGTCTGTATGTTTTAGCATTTCATATAGAATACCAGGGGCGGCAGGTAGCCTAGTGGTTAGATCATTGGGCCAATAACCGAAAGGTTGCTGTAATTGAATCCTCGAGCTGACAAGGTAGAATTCTGTCGTTTTGCCCCTGAACAAGGCAGTTAACCCACTGTTCTCCAGTAGGCCGTCATTGTAAATAATATTTTTTTCTTAACTGACTTGCCTACTTAAATAAAGGTTAAATACAATTTTATTAAATACCATCAACACCACATGCCTTTTTGGGTTGGAGGGTTTGTATTTTGTCCTGTAGTTCATTCAATGTAATTGGAGAATCCAGTGGGTTTTGGTGGTCTTTAATAGTTGATTCTATGATTTGTATTTGATCATGTATATGTTTTTGCTGTTTCTCTATCTTTTTGTC
Organism: Brachymystax lenok tsinlingensis; assembly: GCA_030435695.1. Classification (NCBI taxonomy): domain Eukaryota; kingdom Metazoa; phylum Chordata; class Actinopteri; order Salmoniformes; family Salmonidae; genus Brachymystax; species Brachymystax lenok. Next base: position 39,731,693 of record CM059790.1, on the reverse strand, counting down.
TCTCTCTGTCTCTGTCTCATTTTGTCTCTGTCTCCTTCTCTCTCTCTCTGCTAGAATGGTGGCTTCCAGTCTGAGTTTTGCTGGTCATAGCTTCTCCTGCCTGAAGCACAAAGCATCTGTGTTCCTGCTCTGAAGTTTTTCTGTGTGATATAGGCCTAACTTAATTTCTGCTAATGACCTGTTTGTCTGGCTGCCTCTCTGCTAATGACTTGTTGGTCTTGCTGCCTCTGCTAATGACCTGTTGGTCTGGCACCCTCTCTGCTAATGACCTGTATCTGATTATCGCTACACACTGACGGTCTCTCATTGGTTCTCCCGGTTCCCTTCTAACCCACACTCTTCCCTTATCTCTCTGTGTTTCCACCATTGCCACCTACCTCTTTGCATACATTCTTTTCTAGTCTCTGTTGATGCAGTGAACAGTAGCAGTCAGGGGTCAGTTCTGTATGACTTCCTGCGAGTGAGCAGAACATGTGTTTCTCCTCAGTGAAAGAGCAATTCAGTTCCTGGGTCCACTGCAATGTACCGTAGCATAGAAAGACACTTGAGCGTTGTTCCCACTTCTGATTTTCAGGGGAAACAAAAATACTGTATCCCTGAAAACCGGATGTTAGCGTTGAAAAGCAGCAGGAAGCTGCCGCTGATCAAATTACTAACTAGTAGTTTACATCAGGCATTCATTTTTTTGTAGATACCAAAGATTGTGTGATTTTTAGGCTCACTGTGTGTCTATTTGTGTGTACGTGCCACACACAAGTAGTTGAAGGTGCTTTGTTAGAATCTTGAAAAGTCAGGAGGGTGTGTGTGTGCGCACCTCTCTCTGTGTATCTACTATATGTTTTGTTGCTGTCTGTGTGCATGCTTAGCCTATACTATGGGGCGTTGGCGTATTTGTGACCTACCACCTGGATTCGGTCCTATGTTGCAAAATTTGAAATTGTGATTTTTACATTGGATAAAAGTAGAGACTCAGAGCTAGGAAATGGTATATCATAAACTGTAGGAACAATGAGAAAGTAATTCTGCTTTGAAAGTTGACAAACTTGTAACCCCACTTTTGAGAAAATGGCCCATGAGAATGTTTTGGTATACCTACTGGAGAGCTCTTCTTTGTCTACACCCATTCAGCATCGTTCACACCCTCTTAAGCCTTAGCCCCACCCATCTCTTTAAGGATTCACAGTGTAGTAAACAACCACAGATTTCAAAACTAAAAATGGTGAAAATAGTAGCAAAAAGTAGTAGTAAAAATGTACTTTATCTAGGCCTATATCCTAATTTGACTTTGGTGCAGGTCATGTTGTTCTTCACATTACCGTCTCTGGTAAACACACACTATATCAAACAAAATCAACGTTTATTTGTCACATCCACAGGATACAGAAGGTGTAAACAATACAGTGAAATGGTTACTTGCATAGTGAAGTCTTTTGTTTAGGCATGTAGATGGCTGGCTGGCTGGCTGGCTAGCTAGCTAAACAATGATCCAAAATCCCAACCCTAATGCTGCGTTCAAAACAACTGGGAAAAATCTATTTGAATGGTCATCCAATTTGGAATTCCAACTCAGGCCTCATCATACACATAACGTTAGCTAGCGAGCCAGCCAGCTAACAGTACGCTTTAACTTGCAATGAAAACAACAATTAGAAACGTATTTATCTGAAAATGTAGCTAGATTCTTACCCGTATACATGGATGAATGTTTCTCCCCCTGTCATGGATGCCATGGTTGCCCTTAGTTTGAAGATGTAAATCCAGAGACAGGTGATTTTTTTCAACAGCCTACTTTCTGTGTTCTCTTTTTAGACTCGCCGCATTTGGCAATCATCTCTCTGCTTCCACCGGGCATTCTACTTATAGAACTTCCCACTGAGCTTTGTTGATAACGGTATTATCTTCAGGGCAGAAATATTGAGAGCAGTAGTAAACCTTTATCAAGAAATCTTAAAAAAAAGGTACGATAGATAGGATTATCCACACATGCTTAGCGGCTCATGTTATAGACAGAAGCATGCTACATGGCAGACCAATCCGAACTCATCTCTCATCCGTTTCTCAGCCAATCATGGCTAGCGGGAAGGTTCCTGAAATTTTCCATGGCTAAACCAACTTGTTATTTAACAATTTATTCATATTTACAGATCGTGTACAAGTTTGTTATTAAGACGCATGAAAGTACACATATTCCACAAGGCATTTCTGCCGAAAAACGTATTTTGATAAAAAAAATTATAATAATTTGAAAAGCCTCCTGTGAAGTAGTGACGTGCGAAAACAAATTGTCTGCCTATTTAAAATGATGTAGAACAAGATATGAAGGAACTGTGGTGGAGTTTTGGTGCAGGTACAGTCAACTAGCGCAAAAATAATATTGCGATATTGTCAAAACAATACGATATAGCGTAAAAAAAATATCTCTATGTAACTGTATCTATTTTTTTAACCCGCAATCTCTACTCTAAACCACTGTTCTCTTTGTCAGGGGGTTCTGGTTAAGGGGACAGAAATATGGAAAGAGAGATGGAGTGATATGGATACTGAGATCCAGAGACTGTTGTGGTTGTGTGTTCGCACGCTAGCTGGAATGGCGCTGGGCTCCTGGTCTGGAGTGGGAGTAGATAAGGGGGCTGTAAGTTTCCACTCAGCCTGACCTGATGGCTGGTGAATGTATGACCAGTTGAAAATAACTCACGGCTGTCTGTCCGTGGGGTGGGGTGAGGTCAGGGGCAGTGTCTCTCTGACCACTAACCTTATACCCTAACTTTAACCTCTGACCTCTCAGGCTGTGGTGTGGTAAATCACAGTGTTGGCTGAACCTGTAGTTTACAGTATAGGCTTGAAGTATGCTCTCTTTTCTTTTGAGAAGACACCAGACTGCACGGTTGTGTGTGATTGGATGAAACTAGCTGAAATAGTCATCTAACAGCGTCGGTGTGGGCTACTGCCTTCTACCCTCTCTCGCTCCCCATCTCTCTGTTAACTTTGTATTTTCAACCTGCAGCTATCAGGAAATAACACAGATCAATTGTTTTCGCACTTTTAGTGTGTTAGTTTCATCAGCTGTTGTACAATGTGATATATAACACAGGAAAAAAACGTAATTTTGACTGCATTGGGCCTTTAAAGAATCTGCTGACTTCCACAGGCTTCAATCTTCCTTTTAAGAGGCATTTTTTCAGCTTTCTGCAATATAGATACAATAGCAGAATGAAGCAGGTGTTTAACATGGGCTTTGCTACACAGAAAGCAGCAGTCGACACTTTGATTAAATCAGTAGACCTATATAAATATCTTTGAAAATACCATATACGTTTCATCAGCTTTTAAAACAGTTCAATCTGTTTTCTTTGATCATATTTTGGACTATTGTTCCTGCAGTGAGGAGGATTCACCATCTGCTATCTAATAATTTATCTGCATATAGTCTGAAAAGCCTACCGGTATGCAAATTGGGAAGCCAAATTCACAGCTCTCTTACTGATGCAATTCGGTAAGCTACAGACGAGTCACTCACTTTAACATCCATGTCTAGCAAGTGCTGATGGACCTTATATTGAAAATACAAATGAGAACTTTAGTTTACTTTTCTGGATGCGATACCATGAACATATGACAACATTGTATGATTTATGAATGGCAAGGATATACAGTAACAGTCAAAAGTTTGGACACACCTACTCATTCAAGGGTTTTTCTTTATTTCCACTATTGTAGAATAAAAATGAAGACATCAGAACTATGAAATAACACACATGGAATCATGTAGTAACCAAAAAAGTGTTAAACAAATCAAAATATATTAGTAGCCACCCTTTGCCTTTGACAGCTTTGCACACTCTTGGCATTCCCCAAAATAAAGAAAAACCCTTGAATAAGTAGGTGTGTCCAAACCTTTGACTGGTACTGTATGAGATCGCCTTTGTTCATTTAGTTAGACACCTTTTCAAAACTAAGCTGTTGGTCAATCAAAGCTCGGTAAATAGCCTATGCGCCACCACTGCATGGCTGCATATGAAACATGCCAGGATCCAATGTTAACTTTTTTTCTCACTGGCCCCAACAAGTTGGCCAAAAATCTACTGGCACAAACAGAATTACTACTGGCTCGGACATGGTGTAGTTCTTAAGTGGATTGGGGTCATGCAGGCCATATAGGTTGGCATCCTTCCTCTCTATATACAGATATTAATAGGTTAAACTGTTACGGATCCAATCCCATGAACGGGATCAATTTTGACAACATCTGGTGAAATGCAGAGCGCCAAATTCAAATTACAAAAATGCTAATTTCAAACATTCATGAAAATACAAATGGGGCACACCCTTCAAAAGCTTAGACTCCTGTTAATCTAACAGCATTGTCAGATTTCAAAAAGGCTTTACGGCAAAAGCAGAACATTTGATTGTCTGAGGACAGCACCCCCACTCAAAAACTCAATTAGCATAATAACATAACCAGCAGAGGTGTCACACAACTCAAAAATAGCATAAATCACTTACCTTTGATCTTCCTCTGATGGCATATCAAAGCGTCCAGGTTACACAATAAAAGCTCCTTTTGTTCCATAAAGTTCCTGTTTATATCCATATAGCTCCGTTTGGTTGGCGCGTTTTGTTCAGTAATCCACCTGCCCAAAGGCTTTCATCCATGCAGACAAACGATATCCCAAAAGTACCCATAAAGTTTACTGAAAAAAGTCAAACAGCATTTGTAATCAATACTCCGATACCCTAAAATGAATATACACTATAATATTTCAGACGAAATATAACCTGCTGAATAGAAGAGAAAAAGAACTGAACTCGCATTCCCTGTTACGCGCAGAATCCAAAACAGTACACTTGACGTGAACCCAGGAACTAGTGGTCTTACTCCTTTGATTTTCTAAAGACTGTTGACATCTAGTGGAAGCCATAGGAACTGCAATCTGGGAGCTAAAATACCCAGCATTGAATAGCATGCCAATTGAAAACAGTGTGACATGACTGATTCAGACATCCTGGATGGATTTTTCTCTGTTTTTTGCCTGCCATATCAGTTCTGTTATACTCACAGACATTACTTTAACAGTTTTAGAAACTTCAGAGTGTTTTCTATCCAAAGCTACTAATTATATGCATATCCTAGCTTCTGGGCCTGAGTAACAGGCAGTTAACTTTGGGCACGTTTTTCATCCGAACTTCAAATTACTGCACCCTAGCCCTAAGAAGTTAAATGTGGTTATTGTTATATCTGCGTAATATAATTTATCAATGCAAGTCACTCGCAGGAACGTGGTGGTGATTGAATTAACGACCAATCACAAAGCTAAAATACAAATAGCATGACATTTACGTGTGTAGTTTTCAATGGTAAAAGTCTGGGCTGTGGCTGGGCCACTCAATGACATTCAGAGACTTAAAGGCCTGATTGGTGGAGTGCTGCAGAGATGGTTGTCCTTCTGGAAGGTTCTCCCATCTCCACATAGAAACTCTGGAGCTCTGTCAGAGTCATTTAGACAGGTTACCTTGGCCTGGTTTCCCTTTGTAATCTGTGATAGTTTGCAAGCCCTGCCACATCCGACGAGAGTCAGAGCCGGTATAGTAGGATTCGATTTTAGTCCAGTATTGACATTTTGAATGTTTGATGGCTCATCGGTCGTCGTAGCGGTGTTTTAAAGTGTCAGCTTTAGCCTTTAGGTCAGTGCGGATGTTGCCTGTAATCCATGGCTTCTGGTTGGGATATGTACGGTCGATGCACGTATTAATGAAGCTGGTGACTGATGTGGTAAACTCCTCAATGTTATCATATGAATCCCAGAACATATTCCAGTCTGTGCTAGCAAAACTGTCCTGTAGCTGAGCGTCCGCTTTATCGGACCACTTCTGTATTGAGCGTGTCACTGGTACTTCCTGTTTGAGGTTTTGCCTGTAAGCAAGAGTTTTCTTGTTTGCCAATTGCCATATACAGCTGAGTGCGGTCGTAGTGCCAGCATCGGTTTGTGATGGTAAATGGACGGGAAATATAAATTAAAACTCTTGGTAAATAGTATGGTCTTCAGCTTATCATGAGGTATTCTAACTCAGGCAAACAAAACCTTGAGACTTAACATTAGAGATCGCGTACCAGCTCTTCTTAAGAGACGCACACCTCCCCTTAACCTTACCCGAAGCTTGCCATTCGGTTTTGACGATGCTTAGAAAAACCAGCTAGATATCTATTATCAATGTCCTTGTTCAGCCATGACTCAGAGAAACATAGGATATTAGTTCTTCAGGTCCCGTTGATAGGATAGTCTCGAACTGAGCTCGTTCATTTTGTTCTCCAGTGATTTTATCTTTTCCAATAGAATAGAGAGTAGAGGCGGTTTATCTTCTCGCCGACGTAGTCTCGTCAGGGTTGGTTTGCCTCTCTTGCGCCGTCTCTTCCTGTTTCGAGTCCCTTGGATTAGGGCCTGGTTCGGAATGAGCAGTGCATCCACAGCTACCGACTCGTTAAAGTAGAAATCTTCCGCCGTTGGCTGTTCTAATGTCTAGAAGGTATTTACGGTCATAGGAAATGATGGCGGAAATATTATGTTAAGATCAGTGTAAAAAACCACAAACTAGCAGAATTGGTCAGAAGCCAGTAAGACGCTGTCCACTGCCATCTTCCATTAAGTGCTATTTCACGCAGAGGTCACTCCGGGCCGTGGTGTCTCTTCAACATTCTTGCGTCCTCAGCTCCCCTTGCCCTTTGACACATACACCACACACGCACACACGCACACACACTGGGGCCTCCTCATTAACAGCGGTCCCTTGAGGAGAGGGGTTGTAGTGGCTGCTCTCCTCGCTGACACTTCCAGGATTGGTTCTGTGTGATGAGTGCCTTTAGGAGTCTCTGGCCCTTCTATAGAAACTGCTACTCCATCATGACAAATGACCTTGTAAGAAAACACTGTAGAAATTGAATTTCTTATACTTATTTTTGTACCTGTCTTCCGCTGGAACCTTTCTAGTTCTTTTGTACGTCACTGGTAAAGAGCTCTCTGCCTTCACTGATCAAGTGCGTGGGTGGATAGTGCTCTCCCTTCCTGCCTCTTGTTCTCTTGCCCTCATTCTACCTCTCCCTTTCTCTCCATCACTCCCCTAGCGTTCTCTGCTTGTCTTTCCCTTTCTCTCCATCACTCCCCTAGCGTTCTCTGCTTGTCTGAGCACTCATGATTAATGAATTGTAATGCAATAAAAAGCAGCACGGACCACAGATTAGCATGTGAGGAACTGTGTGTGTGTTTGGGATCCTGTGTGTGCCGTGTGTGTGTTCAAACGCAGCCCCTTGTTTTGATGAGAGAAACGGGGCTGTGGCGACAGAGTGAGGAGGAGGAGAGTACGAGAGGCGGAGCTTCTATCCCTCCTCCATTCATTCTATGTAAATGCACTGCCGCCTGCTTGCGTTCGATTGGTTGGCTCTCCGAACAGCTCTTCAGACAAACGAGAGAGCACAGGGAGGGAGAGAGACATAGGAAAGGAGAGTGATGCGGAGTGTGTGTTCTTACACTCCTGTTCTAATTAAGCCGGCAGGCTGCAGTGAGACGGACGATCAGCCTGCACTCCTTTCTCTCCCTCTTACCCCTGAGGTCCCATTGTCATCATTAATGTCTATCCCAAACTGTCCATGAATTATGGAGTAGTGAAGTCTCCATAGAAATACTGCCTGTGGGGAACAGATCGACTGACGGAAGGACAGACGGAGAAAGAAAGAGTGTAAGAGAAGAGGGGGATGAAGAACACAGAGCTGTAAGCCGCCACTGTGCATGCTCCTTGTTCTGCACAGCGCAGACTCAGTGAATGTGAGAGAGAGAGGGAAGGAGGGGTGTGCCCTTCGCTGAACGGATGAATGGGAGAGGAGCAGAGGGAGGCTGAGCTTGGAGACGACACGTGCTTCACAGAGCGAGAGGGAGGACGAGAGAAGCGAGCTCGCATACCGCTATCACCCTAGTTACACCGGAGCTGCACCGACTTCCACCGGCAACAGACCAGCACAGGGGACATGAAGAGGACTGGTCTGATCTGAGCCACATATAGATGAGGAGCTGTTTAAAGTTCCCGTCTGTTCCCCGGGCTGTTGAGTTCCTGTCTTTGTACTGAGTGGCGGACAGACAGTGCTGTGCTGGTAATGCGTGTGGAATGTAGCGTGGCCCCATTGAGAAGAACAGAAAACAAACAAATGCTGCTGAACCTTTCATTTTCAGAAGGAAGTTACTCTACAGTGTGATCAGGGAGGGACCCTTTCTAAGCAGTACTAGAAGTCAAAGGAAAGACTGTTTAGCCTTTTGCACCAACCGGCAGAAACTTCAAGACTGCCAAGGCATGACGGTTCTTCCGTCTGGACGGTGACACTGCTCTGAATGAATCCTGCTGGACCAGAGGAGAGAGGGAAGGGAATATGAGCTAACTTACCCTCACCCCTAAAAAGCGCCTGTTCACGTTCCCCGTATCCTGGCGCAGAGGACCTTCTCTATCTGTACCACAACCCCAGAGGAAGGGGTGTGTCTGTAACCCTGTACCCTAAAGAGTGGTGAAGCTTCCTGGATATAGACTCCACTGTGCGACTCTACAGCAGCAGCAACATGGATGACTCCAGTATTCTGAGACGTAGGGGTCTGCAGGTAAGGAGTGCTCCCAGCCGAACACCAATCATCAACAAGCTCCCTCACATTCATATGTTACCAGACTGCTGGTTTGTTGTGTTTGTGTACTGACCGCAGGCATTGTGTAGACTATATGTATTGCCTTCAGTACTCCTGTGCTGTTGTAGTACTGTATACGTGTTATTACCTGTTACTGTGTACTTCTGGGCAGTAGCTGTGGTAGTGTCCTGTGTGATCAGCCTGCTTGATGCGGGCAGGGCGAGGCCAGGGCCATAGCAGCAGCCTGTGGCGCATCAGTCAGCATTACTCAGAGTACATTATCTGCATTCAGTGGTAGCTACTTACTATTTAGCGTTCCTCATTTTAAGAAAGCAAGCAGGTGGAATCAGGGCATTCGGTCCAGAGTCTACCTCTCATTTTGACATGGCCTACATATTCTACCTGGTAACCGACTTGTTCAGTTTAGAGGGTGGATTCATGCAGACCCTGTCAGACCCTGTCTGCTTCATATACCTTGTGTGTGTGCTAGATCGTGCTGACTTAAATACTGACTAAGGCCATGTCTCCAGGCCGTGTGTGAGTGAAGGGCTCTGAAAGGCCAGCTCTGGTGTGACCCTCCTCTGCCCTGCAGTGACAGGGATGCCCGTCTCAAGTCATACTCTCTGCCCTGCAGTGACAGGGATGCCTGTCTCATGTCATACTCTCTGCCCTACAGTGACAAGGATGCCCGTCTCAAGTCATACTCTCTGCCCTGCAGTGACAGGGATGCTTGTCTCAAGTCATACTCTCTGCCCTGCAGTGACAGGGATGCCTGTCTCAAGTCATACTCTCTGCCCTGCAGTGACAGGGATGCCCGTCTCAAGTCATACTCTCTGCCCTGCAGTGACAGGGATGCCTGTCTCAGGTCATACTCTCTGCCCTGCAGTGACAGGGATGCCCGTCTCAAGTCATACTCTCTGCCCTGCAGTGACAGGGATGCCTGTCTCAAGTCATACTCTCTGCCCTGCAGTGACAGGGATGCCCGTCTCAAGTCATACTCTCTGCCCTGCAGTGACAGGATGCCTGTCTCAGGTCATACTCTCTGCCCTGCAGTGACAGGGATGCCCGTCTCAAGTCATACTCTCTGCCCTGCAGTGACAGGGATGCCCGTCTCAAGTCATACTCTCTGCCCTGCAGTGACAGGGATGCCCGTCTCAAGTCATACTCTCTGCCCTGCAGTGACAGGGATGCCCGTCTCAAGTCATACTCTCTGCCCTGCAGTGACAGGGATGCCTGTCTCAAGTCATACTCTCTGCCCTGCAGTGACAGGGATGCCTGTCTCAGGTCATACTCTCTGCCCTGCAGTGACAGGGATGCCCGTCTCAAGTCATACTCTCTGCCCTGCAGTGACAGGGATGCCCGTCTCAAGTCATACTCTCTGCCCTGCAGTGACAGGGATGCCCGTCTCAAGTCATACTCTCTGCCCTGCAGTGACAGGGATGCTCGTCTCAAGTCATACTCTCTGCCCTGCAGTGACACAAACAAATATACACACACACTTTTTTTCAGGTATGGTTGTGGGACATTCTGATGTTGTAACAGCTAACAAGGGGGTCTGGTAAATGAACATTCTGATTTTGTAACAGCTAACAGGGGGGTCTGGTAGTGGGACATTCTGATTTTGTAACAGCTAACAGGGGGGTCTGGTAAATGAACATTCTGATTTTGTAACAGCTAACAGGGGGGTCTGGTAAATGAACATTCTGATTTTGAAACAGCTAACAGGGGGGTCTGGTAAATGAACATTCTGATTTTGTAACAGCTAACAGGGGGGTCTGGTAAATGAACATTCTGATTTTGTAACCGCTAACAGGGGGGTCTGGTAAATGAACATTCTGATGTTGTAACAGCTAACAGGGGGGTCTGGTAGCGGGACATTCTGATGTAACAGATAACAGGGAGGTCTGGTAGCGGGACATTCTGATGTAACAGATAACAGGGAGGTCTGGTAGCGGGACATTCTGATGTAACAGCTAACAGGGAGGTCTGGTAGCGGGACATTCTGATGTGACAGATAACAGGGAGGTCTGGTAGCAGGACATTCTGATGTAACAGATAACAGGGAGGTCTAGTAGCGGGACATTCTGATGTAACAGATAACAGGGGGGTCTGGTAGCGGGACATTCTGATGTAACAGCTAACAGGGAGGTCTGGTAGCGGGACATTCTGATGTAACAGCTAACAGGGAGGTCTGGTAGCGGGACATTCTAATGTTGTAACAGCTAACAGGGGGGTCTGGTTGCGGGACATTCGGATGTTGTAACAGCTAACGGGGGTCTGGTTACCCATAGGTAGGGCCCTATAAAATCTACGTTGCAGATAATGCAGATGGAATCCAGACATTAAAACGAAATTCAACAATATTCAAAAATGTATTGAACTTAGTAGGAAATCAACTATATGGCTACATACAGGGGGTACCGGTACCAAGTAAATGTGCGGGGGCACATGTTAGTCGAGGTAATTTGTACATGTAGGTAGGGGTGAAGTGACTGTGTATAGATAATTAACAGCATGTAGCAGCAGCGTAAAAACATGGGGTTTCAATGTAAATAATCGGGTTGCCATTTGTTTAATTGTTCAGCAGTCTTATGGCTTGGGGGTAGAAGCTGTTAAGGAGCCTTTTGGTCCTAGACTTGGCGTTCCGGTACCGTTTGCCATGTGGTAGCAGAGAAAACAGTCTATGACTTCGTCCTTTAAATGTTGCAGCGTACTGTAGCACAGCTTGCATGGTGCCGCAGAATTCTATGGCACGTTATTGAAGTGTCAGCCACTGCTACCATTAATGCATGCTAGTTTGACCACCAGAGGGCATCTTTGAGAAGCATTTTATAGCCTTCAATAGTGGCTGTACTAGAGAATTGAAAACCTGTTGTAAGAACATTGTATATGGGACTGATTTTAAGAAATGTTGCTTAATTAATTTGTTTAATGTTATGGTGTTTCTATTCCAAGAAAAACAAAAAACTCTGGGTTTCCGTCAGGATGGAACGGAAAATATGGTCGCTATTTAGCTATTTAGCTAAAGAATCCCCGTGTCGTGCTGGCATGCGGGAGACCGTGGTTCAATTCCCCGACGGGGAGGAAGGAGTAGGCTGTCCTTGTAAAAAGAATTTGACTTGCCTAGTTAAATAAAGGTTACACTAAGAGCATAACATTTCTACACCCTAATTGTATAATTGTAGTCTAACCAATACCCAAACAGAGATTCAGTCAAAATAAAAATCGCATTGATTTATCAAGAACAGTCCCCATGCTTGTCTCAAAGCAGCGTGAAACGGTGCTAAAATAATTGTAGGCTATTGCTTCAAATCCTATTGCTTCTAAATTCAATATGCTCTTTAAATAAATAAAACCTACACCACCAGCACATTACTCAACACTAGTGAGACTCATGTCGCTTACGGTAGGGCTACAGTATAACATGTGACTCTCCACCAGTAATTACATATAGAGAATTCTGAATTAAAACCAAAAGCCACCTTATTGGTCTCCCGGTGACGGCCGGCACGGGTATCGAACCTGCATCTGTAGCAACACATTTTGCACTGAGATGCAGTGTCCTAGACAGCTGCACCACTCGGGAATCCCCATCCATAAAATATCAAAATACAGAGAGGTGTTGGTAAAGGTATATTGTCCTGCTAATAGCCCATAATGGTGTCCAGGTCAGGATAACCAAAACATGTCTTTATTAAAGACTATCAGAAAGAATGTTGGTACGTATTTATTTTGATCCAAAACCATGAATGAGTGAGTCACTCAGCTATATGTAGGTGCCAGCTATATGACTGTGCCATCAACTTGATAATATATAAGGCTATTTTGGAGGTTATTTCGATTTCAAAAAAACAAAGTGAGCGATTGTAATCAAAATAAATGCCAAAATAATATTTGTAAAGGCCAAAACATTTATTTCTGTTTTTAGAGGGAGAGAAATGCTGGGCAAATTGTGCTCCACCTTATGGGACTCCCAATCACGGTCGGATGTGATACATTATAATAATACTTTTTGTTGTATTTGTTTAGTCTTTTCTGGTGGATTAAACTGAAATTGCAACCAATCACCGGCGTTTGTGATACAGCCAACCTAATAAATACATTTGAGAATAGAATTCTCCCCGTACCCTCCTCCTAGGCTAGTCTATTGTCCAGTTACCTGCTAATAGCCATAATGGAGCTGTACAACGTGACCGTGTGTGTTTGAAAGAGTATTTTCCAGTAAGCAACAATTTGTTTACCTTCATTAGACAACTTTGTTCCAATATTTCTGTATTTCAGTGATATTTATTCCCATAGTAATTTGTTATGGATCCCTAACTAAATAAACATCTGCATTTGAAATAGTATTTTTATCATTATTTTATTAACGAAAGCATAAAGATCCTGATGAAGAAAGTACTGTACTGTACAGTATATGCTATACCCGACATTTTGCGGTTGCATGAGATCGCCCACATGCATCTTTATGTAGGTGCCGAGGCTTTATGACTGTGCCATCAACTTGATTATTTAGCAGACATCACTTGCTTATATTCAGTCAACACATATATCTTAAGATGCACTTAGACCGCTGAGCCACTCAGGCGCTGTACAACGTGACCGGTCGGGAGTAGGCTAAAGTACTACAGTAAGAGCAAAATAATCATAACATTTCCACACCCTAATTGTAGTCTAAGTTTCTCTTAGAATAAAAACCTTAGTGTAACAACAGTTTTAGTAAGTACTACTGAAGTCGTGCACAATTATCAGTTTCTATTTAGGTTTATGTTGCCCATTCATTGTCAGAGACACCAGTAGCGCCTTGGGGCCCAAAAGCATAATCAGTGCTCGAACTCCCCCCTTGCGCTGGTCTGGAGCAATGAAGTAGTGACGCAGGGTACCTTACTAAACCGCAAATTACCTCTTAAGTGCCACAGCATAATCGCAAAACTTTTAGTGGAGCAACCACTGTATAGGTCCTGGATGGCAGGAAGCTTGGCCCCATGATGTACTGGGCCGTACACACTACCCTCTAGCACCTTACAGTCAGATGCCGAGCAGTTACCATACCAGGCGGTGATGCAACCAGTCAGGATGCTCTCGGTGGTGCAGCTGTATAACCTTTTAAGGATCTGGTGACCCATGACAAATCTTCTGGGGTGAAAATGTGTTGTTGTGCCCTCTGTCTCTGTGTGTGCGGTGCTTGCGTATGTCTACACTTTGTGTAACTGTTAGCGATGATGCTAATGATAACCTTCTTCTGGTTAAATGTTAACTACAAAGTAGCCTATGCCTACCTGGCAAAATTATATGATTATTTGCATCAATCCAGTAGCCATTTGTTTCGCAAACTGCAATCACATGGGCGCTACAGAAACATTGCTAACCAAAATTTATATTTTTCCCAGAATTCAAAAGTGGTCTCCTGGTGTGGTTTAAGCATTATTGTGGACTTAAAACATCCAAGGGTGACACCTCTTCCTGTCTGTCAGCTTGTGGTTTAAAGCGATTCCTGTGTACTTTTGTATACTTTTCAGCCAGTAGTTCTGAAAGTATCACTTGAGCCAAAAGTCCCGGAAATTGCCTACTACGTCACATATGTGCACCGTGTCATTGCTCTCTCTCTCTCTCTCTCTCTCTCTCTCTCTCTCTCTCTCTCTCTCTCTCTCTCTCTCTCTCTCTCTATCTCTTTCTCTCTCTCTCTCTCTCTCTTTCTCTCTTTCTTTCTTTCTTTCTTGAATGTGGGGTCACTTTCAAACTCACATCCCAAAATATACACATTTCACCTCACATGCTCTTTGCGGACATGACGCATGGTGGGTGCAAAAACAATTTGTGTATCTCTAATAATTTGTACTTTTCTATAGACAGTAATTCTGCTCATAGATTATGCATGTTTGAACTACACATGGACACATCCAGCCCAAAGCGGGAGGTTTAAAAAATACTTTATTAGTCGCAAAATTACCAGAGCTTGTCTTTAAAGAAAGATGACAGGACAGCAGTGTCTTGGTGAGGGCCTGTAAAAGCAACCTGATATTTAAGAGGACAGATTGCGTAATGGGCCACCCCTGGGGTTTCACAAACACAAAACTCTTCCAAGGATTGATCTGAAAAGATGAGCTCAGCTCAGATGCCGTGTTATTGTGTGAGAGTGTGCCCCACTTTTGTCCATTTGATTGTGCATTTTGTGAGCGACTTTGTGGGTGTGTGTGTGTGTGGGTGCAAACAGACAGTCAGTTAGCCTGTGTGTGTGTGAGAGAGTGAATAGGCCCACCATGGGATAAAGCAGAGCTGATATTGTTCATTACTATAAGGAGCCTATACCAGAGAAATGTGAAGTTTGCAATAAAATAAGTTTGCTAATATGGGTGATGTTTAATGGGACAAATGATAGCTAAAACATTCAAACTAGTAGTTTAAAGGATAATTGAAGTAAACTGTGGTTCACAATGTTGTAACTTTATCATTCAATGTATTATCATATTAATTCACTAAATGTATCGCAATATGGGTTTTTGTCCATATCTCCCAGCTGTAGTGGACTGTAGACTGTGTGTGCTGGGGGACGGGGATTTTGTTTCTCTGAATCCTCTGGCGTGGCTGGATACCCATGGGGCACCCACTGTACACCCTACGTCTGGACAGCAGAGACAGCACTATCAGCTCCCACCCTGAAACACACACACACACACACACACACACACACACACAGCGTTGCTGAGTTGGATGGGGAGAGGAGCGTTGCTGAGTTGGATGGGGAGAGGAGCGTTGCTGAGTTGGATGGGGAGCGGAGCGTTGCTGAGTTGGATGGGGAGCGGAGCGTTGCTGAGTTGGATGGGGAGAGGAGCGTTGCTGAGTTGGATGGGGAGAGGAGCGTTGCTGAGTTGGATGGGGAGAAAGGCGTTGCTGAGTTGGATGGGGAGCGGAGCGTTGCTGAGTTGGATGGGGAGAGGAGCGTTGCTGAGTTGGATGGGGAGCGGAGCGTTGCTGAGTTGGATGGGGAGAGGAGCGTTGCTGAGTTGGATGGGGAGAGGAGCGTTGCTGAGTTGGATGGGGAGCGGAGCGTTGCTGAGTTGGATGGGGAGAGGAGCGTTACTGAGTTGGATGGGGAGCGGAGCGTTACTGAGTTGGATGGGGAGAGGAGCGCTGCTGAGTTGGATGGGGAGAGGAGCGTTGCTGAGTTGGATGGGGAGCGGAGCGTTACTGAGTTGGATGGGGAGAGGAGCGTTACTGAGTTGGATGGGGAGAGGAGCGTTACTGAGTTGGATGGGGAGAGGAGCGTTACTGAGTTGGATGGGGAGCGGAGCGTTACTGGAGTTGGATGGGGAGCGAGCGTTACTGAGTTGGATGGGGAGCGGAGCGTTACTGAGTTGGATGGGGAGAGGAGCGTTACTGAGTTGGATGGGGAGCGGAGCGTTGCTGAGTTAGATGGGGAGCGGAGCGTTACTGAGTTGGATGGGGAGAGGAGCGTTGCTGAGTTGGATGGGGAGCGGAGCGTTACTGAGTTGGATGGGGAGCGAGCGTTACTAAAGTTGGATGGGGAGAGGAGCGTTGCTGAGTTGGATGGGGAGAAGAGCGTTGCTGAGTTGGATGGGGAGAGGAGCGTTGCTGAGTTGGATGGGGAGAGGAGCGTTGCTGAGTTGGATGGGGAGAGGAGCGTTGCTGAGTTGGATGGGGAGAGGAGCGTTGCTGAGTTGGATGGGGAGCGGAGCGTTGCTGAGTTGGATGGGGAGAGGAGCGTTGCGGAGCGTCCAGAGATGTTCGATCGGGTTCAAGTCCGGGCTCTGGCTGGGCCACTCAAGGACATTGAGACTTGTCCCATAGCCACTGTGCTTAGGGTCATTGTCCTGTTGGAAGGTGAACCTTCAACCCAGTCTGGAGAAGGTTTTCATCAAGGATCTCTGTTATTCCCACGACATGATGTTCCCCAGACGTGACGCTTGGCATTCAGGCCAAAGATTTGAATCTTGGTTTCATCAGACCAGAGAATCTTGCTTCCATCTGGCCACCATAAAGGCCTGATTGGTGGAGTGCTGCAGAGATGGTTGTCCTTCTGGAAGGTTCTCACATTTCCACAGAGGAACTCCAGAGTGACCATTGGGTTCTTGGTCACCTCCCTGACCAAGGCCCTTCTCCTTGGTTTGCTCAGTTTGATTGCTCAGTTTGGCCGAGGGGCCAGCTCTAGGAAGAGTCTTGGTGGTTCAAAAACAATTGAATTGAATTGGACTCCAATCAAGTTGTAGAAACATCTCAAGGATCATCAATCAAAACAGGATGCACCTGAGCTCAATTTCGAGTCTCCTAGCAAAGGGTCTGAATACTTATGTAAATAAGGGTTGCAAAAAATTCTAAAAACCAGATTTTTCTTGTCCTTATGGGATATTGTGTTAAGATTGATGAGGAAAAACATTTTAAAGGTGGGGAGGGATAGAGGGAGGAGGTGGGGAGGGATAGAGGGAGGTGATTATAGGGATACCTAATATCACTGAGTCTTCTCTGGGGACAGCCTCCTCTTTTCTCCTCCTATTTCCTCCCAGTGGTAGATCCCTGGCCAGCCCAGGACAGCTGCCTGTGAAAACCATGCATATATTACCAGACTGACACAATGATTATGTTGATGAGAGAATTCTTTCTTCGGCTTCTTCTCATCATCTTTAGTACAGCGATCTTTGTTCAACCTCAGCCCATTAGCTACTGAGCTGGCTGTTGTGTTTCCACTGGACAGTTGGGGGTCATTGATTTGGCTAGAGATCCCTCTCGCCCACTGTGGTCTAACCGTGTCTGCTGACTGCATTTCCCCTCTAAATCTCTGCCTTTTGGCTGGTGACTGCGTCTCTCCTGCAGTTGACCATGCCAACTAATCTGGTGAACCATGCAGGGTAGGATTAGACCTAGACCTGCCTGTTTGTCGGTCGGTCACTGTAGTGTAAGGTTCAATGCTCAATGTGCTGTGCTGCTAACACACTGTTTCTGTTTGCACACAAACAAACACACACATCTCGACACACACACACATACTGACTAATCTGCCGGCAGTCAGTTTCCATCCCAAGTGGCTGTCATGTGAGTTCACTAATGGTCCCAGGTCTGTCATACTGGGCTGTTTGAATGGCTCACTCACTGTACACTACACCTTTTTATTATGCAGTAGTGAGGGTATTTCCGTTGAAGAATGACACTCCTTTTCACACTTTGAGTCTTTAGTTTGAAGAGAAGACTTTGGAGGTTAACTGAAATGTAAGAGAGCTGTCAATTATTTTCTGTCAGGCAGCATCTTTCCTCCTTTGTCTCTAGACAGACAGATGGAGACATAGACAGGCAGACAGAGGGGTTGAGAAAGCTTCAAAGTGTCAGTGTGAGATCAGGTGCAGAGATAGACGAGGAGGCTGAGATGGGGTGAGGGTAAGAGGGGAGAGCCACGGGCCGTGGTTCCATTCTGATGGTGCTGGCTGGCAGCAAGTGTGGATAATTCACTTTTTGGTCCACCAGCCACAGTGGCAGGTAGATGAGAAAATCTACCAGCCACTCAGATGTTTTACGAGCCCAAAAAATGTTTCGCCATTATTACACACACACACACACACACGCACAACAACAAAAACAGATGAGCATGCTTTGTAATTTTTCTAAAACAGGAACTGTATTACTAGTAAGAAGTAATCTGGTATATTTCTTAGTTTAATTTCTTTTAACCAATGCATGTTAAAATAAATCATTTAGATCCAATAGTAAGAACAGATAGAGTTCTACAAATGAACATGAAGAATCAACAAAGTTCCTGCCCTGCACGAAAGGCTGAGTGATACAGCAAATGTATTAATTAATATATATTAATATAGTTCAGAGCTCTGCACTGACATGTTTTACAAGGACTGCATGATGTGCTCATAAGTATAAATGTAGAAGCACAGAAATACATTGAGGAGAACAATTAAAGTATTTCAGTGTTTTAATTATTAAAAATGACTAAGTTTATGATTAAACATTTTTGGGAGTGATCCATGCTCAATCAAGCACAATCATTCGTTGAGACAAAGTATGGGATAAAGTATGGAGGGGGAATAAAGTATGGAGGGGAGGGATAAAGTATGGGGGGATAAAGTATGGAGGGAGGGATAAAGTATGGAGGGGGAGATAAAGTATGGAGGGGAGGGATAAAGTATGGAGGGGAGGGATAAAGTATGGAGGGGAGGGATAAAGTATGGAGGGGGAGATAAAGTATGGAGGGGGAGATAAAATATGGAGGGGGAAGATAAAGTATGGAGGGGGAGATAAAATATGGAGGGGGATAAAGTATGGAGGGGGATAAAGTATGGAGGGGGATAAAGTATGGAGGGGGATAAAGTATGGAGGGGAGGGATAAAGTATGGAGGGGGATAAAGTATGGAGGGGAGGGATAAAGTATGGAGGGGGATAAAATATGGAGGGGGAGATAAAGTATGGAGGGGGAGATAAAATATGGAGGGGATAAAGTATGGGGGGATAAAGTATGGAGGGGGAGATAAAGTATGGAGGGGGAGATAAAGTATGGAGGGGGATAAAGTATGGAGGGAGATAAAGTATGGAGGGGGAGATAAAATATGGGGGGATAAAGTATGGAGGGGGATAAAGTATGGAGGGGGAGATAAAGTATGGAGGGGGAGATAAAGTATGGAGGGGGAGATAAAGTATGGAGGGGATAAAGTATGGAGGGAGATAAAGTATGGAGGGGGATAAAGTATGGAGGGGATAGGGTTGTTTTATTGTGGAGTTGGATGACTGAAGGCCCTGGTAGTGACTGTTTTAGGCCTTTAGTCATGCTCTGCTCCATTGCTGGTCTAGTTATTAACCAGCTTGCTGTTTAAGACTGACCCAGGACCTGTTAGCCTGGCGCAGGCCCCAGCCCCACAAACGGCACAGGGCTCCTGTATATTAAACATTGACTCAGACAGTGAAACATTGAATAGCTAACCCACAGTAGAAATCAAGCCGTCACCCTCCAGTCGTCCTACAGGCAGTCGTCAGTCTCTCGCCGTCTCTACACGCTATGATCCATAGTACTTAATGACTCCCATAAATCACCCAGGTCATATGATAGCCATAGTATGGAGGCCATATTGAGCTGATGCTCATATTCCCCTGAACTTTGTGAATGTAGAGCTATACTATATCTACTGGAGTAATGTAATGGTTCCGTCTTCCTCCAGCCAACGTGTCCTCGCGCGCACACACACACACACACCACTCTTCTTAGCTGCTTAATGACCCTGAGGTGCTTTACCTGATCAAATTCAATATCTCTCTCGTCTCTCCCACCCCTGGTCAGTTTCCCCTTCCTCTCTGTTCTGTCATATGTTGTGTTTCATGTGGACCACAGGAAGAGTAGCTGCTGCTTTCGCAACATGGGGATTCTAATAAAATACATGAATACCCTTCCCTCTTGCTCTGTACTGTAGGAGCTTGCCTTGCATGGCTTGGGTTAATCTTGTCTTTTGGCAGGGAAACTAAGTAAAACGCCTCTAATTCATTATGGAATTTAGGGGATAGGAGAAGGAGGGTGAAACTGAGGAGGAGAAGGAGGGTGAAACTGAGGAGGAGGGTGAAACGGAGGAGGGTGAAACTGAGGAGGAGGAGGAGAAGGAGGGTGAAACGGAGGAGGAGAAGGAGGGTGAAACGGAGGAGGAGGAGGAGAAGGAGAGTGAAACGGAGGAGGAGAAGGAGGGTGAAACGGAGGAGGAGAAGGAGGGTGAAACTGAGGAGGAGGGTGAAACGGAGGAGGAGGAGGGTGAAACGGAGGAGGAGGAGGGTGAAACTGAGGAGGAGGAGGAGAAGGAGGGTAAAACTGAGGAGGAGGAGGGTGAACCTGAGGAGGAGGAGGAGGAGGGTGAACCTGAGGAGGAGGAGAAGGAGGGTGAAACTGAGGAGAAGGAGGGTGAAACTGAGGAGGAGAAGGAGGGTGAAACTGAGGAGGAGAAGGAGGGTGAAACTGAGGAGGAGAAGGAGGGTGAAACTGAGGAGGATGAGAAGGAGGGTGAAACTGAGGAGGAGGAGAAGGAGGGTGAAACTGAGGAGAAGGAGGGTGAAACTGAGGAGGAGGAGAAGGAGGGTGAAACTGAGGAGAAGGAGGGTGAAACTGAGGAGGAGGAGAAGGAGGGTGAAACTGAGGAGGAGGAGGAGGAGGAGGAGGAGAGGGTGGGTGAAACTGAAGAGTAGGAGGTTATGGAGAGAAAGAAAGCAACAACCCTCCAATAAAAACACAGAACTAGTAATCTGCCTTTCTGTGAGAGGGATTAGGAGTCATTATAACGGGTCGGAAGGAACGCTGCAAGACGCCTGCTCTCCATCCCCCTGCACCGTGTGTGTCTAGGCGTGCGTGTGTCTGTGTCTCGGCATGTGTGTGAGGATGGCTGCATCTTGCTGTTGGTCAGGAGGTGAGGGACAGGAGTCCTTTCATAGCTTGGAGTCATACAATACAGTCATATTCATTGACTTTCTTTCTACTTTCTCTCCATTGTATCACTCCATTTTCTCTCTCTCTCTCTCTCTCTCTCTCTCTCTCTCTCTCTCTCTCTCTCTCTCTCTCTCTCTCTCTCTCTCTCTCCCCGTCGTTCTTTCTGAAGTGATAACTCTGGCCCTCTACAGCCCTGTAGGGTACGGCTCTAAAGCGGCTTCTGCTGCATCTCCTCAGGGAGTTAATCGATAGTCACGGCGTATTGAGCGGGGAAACAACTTGTGATCACAGCACAGCAGCTGTGGATGAGGAGCCAAGGGCCATCATGCATTTTCTGTACAATCAGCACTATCGCTGCTTTAGCGTTTCTAGACCTACCATGCTATTAGAGAAATGTGCCTCGGCTCGGCATGTTCTCCTACTCTTTGCCACAGCCCTCTTATCAATCTCTGTTGTATATCAACTCTCTCTCTCTCTCGCTATCCCAACTCTTTCTTTCTCTCCCCTCCCCTCTCACCTGTGTGAACCTTCGATCCTCTCTGCATGTCTCCTCAACCCCTTTCTGTTCTCCTCTCTACTCCCTCTTTCAACTCAGCATACCAGGCCTCCTCCTTTTGCTCCTCTCTCTATGCCTGGTTTCTGTCTGCTCTCTCTGATGAAAGTAAAGTTATCCTGCTAATGTACTCTTACGGAGGGAGGGAGGGAGGGAGGAAGCAGCTGAGACACAGATTTCCACCATCACCCCCCAGTTACCTCAGATTTAGGGCTCGATTTAATCCTTAACGCCGAAGTCCAGCGCTATAGCGCAATTTAAATTTACAGGCTATGTTCCCGTGTTCTCGGAGACTGCATTCTCTGTAAACTTTGCATATTTCAGCTATAGCGCTGAGCTTAAGCGATACGGATTGAATTGAGCCATATGAGAGAGGGAAAGAAAGAAATAAGTTGAGACGAAGCAGAGATTTCTCCTCGATATTTTGGTCTAATAATCTACTTATGGGTGGTTCAATAGCTCCATGCAACACTCAGAGGAGAGGGTTATTGACAGTTGATGGACTTGGCCCTTTTCCCATCGGATGGTAGTTACTCTACCACTCTGGCTCCTCTCTGTTTGTTCCAGGTTGTGAGAAGGTTAGTGGAATGTTAGCAGGCAGATCACATCATCCCTGACAGAATGGAAGACTCTCACTTCCTACAACCTCTCCAGAGTCAAACCTTTACAGACTTGTTTTTGTCCAACTTCCCTGTTCTGGAATGCAGAGTGAATCTGGTAATTACCCATGGGGCATTGCATCATCTCAACAGCTGGCCATTGCATTGGTCACAGGGATAGGCAGAGCAGCTGGTGTAAGGAACCAATCACATGCAGCTATTCAGCAGCTGATGCAGGAATGCCATGGAGACTATGTAGTACGAGTGGGTGAGGAGGGGGACATTTTCAGACCAAAATAATAAGCATCTTCCGACTGGAGTAAGTCCAACAATACACTTGCTCTCTTTCACTGTGGATGTCATACTGGGTGTAGCACTGTGGATGTAATGTAGTTGTAGCATTGTGGATGTCATACTGGGTGTAGCACTGTGGATGTAATGTAGTTGTAGCACTGTGGATGTCATACTGGTGTAGCACTGTGGATGTAATGTAGTTGTAGCACTGTGGATGTCATACTGGGTGTGGCACTGTGGATGTAATGTAGTTGTAGCACTGTGGATGTCATACTGGGTGTGGCACTGTGGATGTAATGTAGTTGTAGCACTGTAGATGTCATACTGGGTGTAGCACTGTGGATGTAATGTAGTTGTAGCACTGTGGATGTAATACTGGGTATAGCACTGTGGATATAATGTAGTTGTAGCACTGTGGATATAATACTAGGTATAGCACTGTGGATATAATGTAGTTGTAGCACTGTGAATGTAATACTGGGTGTAGCACTGTGGATGTAATGTAGTTGTAGCACTGGATGAAATGTGGGTGTAGCACTGTGGATGTAATGTAGTTGTAGCACTGGATATAATAATGGGTGTAGCACAGTGGATGTAATGTAGTTGTGGCACTGTGGATGTAATGTGGGTGTAGCACTGTGGATGTAATGTAGTTGTAGCACTGTGGATGTAATAATGGGTGTAGCACTGTGGATGTAATTTGGTTGTAGCACTGTGGATGTAATGTGGGTTTAGCACTGTGGATGTAATGTAGTTGTAGCACTGTGGATGTAATGTAGTTGTAGCACTGTGGATAAAATACTGGGTGTAGCACAGTGGATGTAATGTAGTTGTAGCACTGGATGTAATGTGGGTGTAGCACTGTGGCTGTAATGTAATTGTAGCACTGTGGATGTAATGTAGTTGTAGCACTGTGGATGTAATGTAGTTGTAGCACTGTGGATGTAATGTAGTTGTAGCACTGTGGATGTAATGTAGTTGTAGCACTGTGGATGTAATGTAGTTGTAGCACTGTGGATGTAATGTAGTTGTAGCACTGTGGATGTAATGTAGTTGTAGTACTGTGGATGTAATGTGGTTGTATTGCTGGAACGAGTTTCTTTGTGTTGCGGCATCCTCCATGGGATTGAGTTGGTTATAAATGGGAAGGCATGGCTGTGTGAGCAGCATTAGAGCATAGGCAGTTGGTGACATCAGAGTGACAACACTAGTGACATACTGTGTGAGACACACAGTAATTGGTAGAGAGAATCTGTGTGTGTGTGTGCGCGTGTGTGTGACGTCTGTCCCAAACACACTGGTAGGTTACTAAGTCACAAGTACAGAGAGAGACTCTCAGAGAGGGAGAGAGAGAAAAGAGACAGGCAGACAGAGGGAGTCTGAAAGGGCTAGCAAGGGATGCTTTGAGCTCTGCAAACTAGCTTCACACTCTAATTTCTTAACTTTTTGCTAAAGGAGAAACATAAGAAATAACGCAAGAACATTTCCAATAACCTTTTTGAGGAGTAGCAACTTGGCTTAACTTTCTTCATAAATCTATAGTTAAGGAATAAATTACAGTTAAGAAGAAATGTCTTCTTAAGAAGGTTTTGTGTATCTGGGCCCTGATCTTGTTGCGTTACCACATAATGCTGCTGGAGGCAGCCTGCCTGCAGCCCAAGATCAGGTTAAGGACAGCTTAACAGGCTTAGACATGGACTTTGGTTGGAACAGTCAGGCCCACAGCGATGTTGGTGTTGACTGTTTGTTTGTTAGTTTGAGCTTTGGAGAGAGAAAGGGGAGATGGAGGGAGGGAGGGAGACTGCTGGAGAGAGTGAGAACAAGATGGCTCTTGTCTTGTCCATGCATGAGCCCTGTAGAGGCCACAATGCCTTGCTGCTGGCTCGCCCGCTCTTTCTCTCTCCCCTTGTTCTCTCTCCCCTCTCTCTCCTATTTCTTCCCTCTCTCCACCTGCTCTATGGATAAGCCAATTAGAACCAGGCGGTGACCTCATACCGTATCCACGGAGACTGGCGGGGATTGAGCCGGCAACCGGATGCTCAATATCACAGGTTCCACCTACCGCCGATGTTCCCTTGAGCAAGGAACTTAACACTAGAACTGCCTGGCTTTTCAGCATAGAAGTATCCGCTAGAGAACATTGCAGAGCGTCCCCTTTTGCATATGCATCAGATGCATATCAACCTGCAAGATGCGCAAACATGCTTAATAAATACATGCTTAATAAATACATGCTTAATAAATACATGCTTGATAAATACATGCTTGATAAATACATTCTTAATAAATGCATGCTTAATAAATACATGCTTAATAAATACATGCTTGATAAATACATGCTTGATAAATAGTGCATAAACTATTGTCAATTATTAATTGCATGAAGAAATATTCATGGTAATATATATATTAAAAAAAATAAAAATAATAATAGTTTTTTTTTTATAGAGTCAAGGATATGTTTTGTATAATTCTACAAAATCCTAGACAAAACGTATGCCTATAGCCTATAAAAACATTATAGTGTAAATCCATTAGATTTGTAGATTCAATTAGTAATAGAGTTATAAAGTCCAGTTACAGCTTCTTTTGACAAGTAGAAATTAAAATCTGATAATAATAATATAACCAGCCAGGTGACAGGTGAAATGATTTGCTCTAGTACTAAGCAAAAGCACCAGTGCATGAACAAGTTTAAAGGATTAATTGCATAAAGAAATATTTGTGGAAATATATTAATGACAAGACATAAAACAGTCATTTGTTGATTGAATCAGACACTGTATTGTGCCCTTATACCCGTGCCTTTACTTGTGAATAATTTTTGTCTTCTCTTTATGCTTCGGGTCCACAGTCAGCACACGATTTCGAGGCTTTGTGTGAGCAAGCACCACAAACAAATCGGTTGCACTGCACGCAGTTTTCATGGGCCTTGTTTCGTGTGCACCTGCCGTTCCACATTTTTTTCTAAGTGGGAGTTGTGGTGCTTGGGGAAGAGAGACAGCAGGACCTGCTGACTGCTTGGAGCTGTGGTGCTTGGGGAAGAGGGACAGCAGGACCTGCTGACTGCTTGGAGCTGTGGTGCTTGGGGAAGAGGGACAGCAGGACCTGCTGACTGCTTGGAGCTGTGGTGCTTGGGAAGAGGGACAGCAGGACCTGCTGACTGCTTGGAGCTGTGGTGCTTGGGGAAGAGGGACAGCAGGACCTGCTGACTGCTTGGAGCTGTGGTGCTTGGGGAAGAGAGACAGCAGGACCTGCTGACTGCTTGGAGCTGTGGTGCTTGGGGAAGAGGGACAGCAGGACCTGCTGACTGCTTGGAGCTGTGGTGCTTGGGGAAGAGGGACAGCAGGACCTGCTGACTGCTTGGAGCTGTGGTGCTTGGGGAAGAGAGACAGCAGGACCTGCTGACTGCTTGGAGCTGTGGTGCTTGGGGAAGAGAGACAGCAGGACCTGCTGACTGCTTGGAGCTGTGGTGCTTGGGGAAGAGGGACAGCAGGACCTGCTGACTGCTTGGAGCTGTGGTGCTTGGGGAAGAGGGACAGCAGGACCTGCTGACTGCTTGGAGCTGTGGTGCTTGGGGAAGAGGGACAGCAGGACCTGCTGACTGCTTGGAGCTGTGGTGCTTGGGGAAGAGGGACAGCAGGACCTGCTGACTGCTTGGAGCTGTGGTGCTTGGGGAAGAGGGACAGCAGGACCTGCTGACTGCTTGGAGCTGTGGTGCTTGGGGAAGAGGGAGAGCAGGACCTGCTGACTGCTTGGAGCTGTGGTGCTTGGGGAAGAGGGACAGCAGGACCTGCTGACTGCTTGGAGCTGTAGCTTCTTTCTTCATGTGGTTCTCATGAAGCTGACTTGTCAGATCCAGTGGGATGCATGGTGCTGAGGATGCAAACACTCTTATTTATTATCCATCTGTATACCGTGAGCTCCGCTGGGAGGTTGTTTTGCACAGAGGGAGGGCAGCTCCTGTCATTGTTTGTTCACTGTTGCGAGCAGTCTAGTCTTCTTTGCAATCAACATGTCTGCCAGGGAAATCGATGTGAAGAAGTAGTCCATGGTCACATTTCTGCCTTTGCCCATGTAAGGCTCCAGGTGTCTCAAACCCACAGTCTCAGACAGTCGCCCACCCGCTGGCCTGGTTTCATCTTTCCCCTGATATGGAAAGCCATTGAGCAAGTACTTGATTTGGACATCGGAGCTAACCTAAACTTAACTGAAGTCACATGCTCCATTATCCGTTCCTATCTGGTTTCTAGTACCAATTCATCCATTGACAAGATAATAACATTTTATTATGTTACTATTTTTTGCATATTGTATTCAGATCAATGCTGCCGTGTGAGTGGTCATGTGTTGAATGCATGGACAGTATGAGTGGTCATGTGTTGAGTGCATGGACAGTATGAGTGGTCATGTGCTGAATGCATGGACAGTATGAGTGGTTATGTGCTGAATGCATGGACAGTATGAGTGGTCATGTGTTGAATGCATGGACAGTATGAATGGTCATGTGCTGAATGCATGGACAGTATGAGTGGTCATGTGCTGAATGCATGGACAGTATGAGTGGTCATGTGCTGAATGCATGGACAGTTTGAGTGGTCATGTGCTGAATGCATGGACAGTATGAGTGGTCATGTGCTGAATGCATGGACAGTTTGAGTGGTCATGTGCTGAATGCATGGACAGTATGAGTGGTCATGTGCTGAATGCATGGACAGTATGAGTGGTCATGTGCTGAATGCATGGACAGTATGAGTGGTCATGTGCTGAATGCATGGACAGTATGAGTGGTCATGTGCTGAATGCATGGACAGTATGAGTGGTCATGTGCTGAATGCATGGACAGTATGAGTGGTCATGTGCTGAATGCATGGACAGTTTGAGTGGTCATGTGCTGAATGCATGGACAGTATGAGTGGTCATGTGCTGAATGCATGGACAGTATGAGTGGTCATGGGCTGAATGCATGGACAGTATGAGTGGTCATGGGCTGAATGCATGGACAGTATGAGTGGTCATGTGCTGAATGCATGGACAGTATGAGTGGTCATGGGCTGAATGCATGGACAGTATGAGTGGTCATGGGCTGAATGCATGGACAGTATGAGTGGTCATGGGCTGAATGCATGGACAGTATGAGTGGTCATGGGCTGAATGCATGGACAGTATGAGTGGTCATGTGCTGAATTAATGGACAGTGATGTGGTCCACTGTGGAAAAAATTATATAAATATGTACTCTGCAAATTGACCACAACTAAACTCAAAAAGAGGTTTCTTTTGAAAATAACAATTTTCTACCTTGATTACATTGAGGCATGATCACATATCCTTTTTGATATTTGTTGGAATACTTGGGAACAGATTTCGTAAATTAAACAGATTTTTAGCTCAGTTCTTGGTGATTTTATATTCAGTTTTTAGGAAAAAAAATCTAAATGCAATACAAAATAAGAGGATCCCCTGCTATACATGCTTCCCAGTCCTGCTCTGTCTCTGTTCTCTCTCTCTCCCTCTCTCTCTCTTCTCTTTCTCCCTCTCTCCCTGCTCTCCCCTCTCTCTCTATATATATATATATATATATATATATATATTTCTACCCCCCCTCGCTCTCTCTATTTCTCCCCCCCCTTGCTCTCTCTGTCTCTCTCTCTCTCCTTCTCTTGTAATTGTCCTATAGCCTAGTGTTTGGCTGTCTGTCACAGAGGTTTGCCTCGTAAGTTGTACAATTTGTCCCTGTTTCTTTCTCCACATAGACAAACGACTCACTCTCTTCCTCTCTGTGTGTGTGAGCGTGTGCTGATCCATAGAGGTGAGTGTAATCAAGGTGTACAGTAGCTAGATGGATAGTAGGGTGGGAGGCCACGCTATAGGTGCAAATTGAAGCTGTTTTCTCCTCTAGCAGAATGGAGAGATGACAGGAGGAGAGAAGGTGTCTGTCTGACTCCTAATAATGAACCGGGGTCTGTCTAATAATGAACCGGGGTCTGTCTAATAATGAACCGGGGTCTGTCTAATAATGAACCGGGGTCTGTCTAATAATGAACCGGGGTCTGTCTAATAATGAACCGGGGTCTCAGCGGCACAGAAAACAGGGAAGGAGAGAAAAGAGGAGGGGAGAGGGAGGGAGGGGGTAAAGAGCAAGTGGGTGAGGAAGCAGAGGGGTGTAAAGATGGAGGGAGGGAGTTGAGAGGTGCCAGAGACAAAGGAACTTGAGACGGCTTCATTTCTGCCCCTGGGGACCTGGGCTAACAGCACTCTTTTCTCCTTCTCTTGTTCTCTCTCTCCCTTTCTCTAACTCTCCCTCTCTCTCTGCTTCTTTGTGAATTTGCAAATGTACAAAGCGGCAAACCAACACAGTCTGAAAACATTCAGTAATTGCAGTAGAATCTGGATCAGACATGCCATAGGAACAGCTTTAGTATCTCAGTTTAAAGCTATGGTGTAACCTACAGCCAACGTTATCTGGCTAGGATATCTCCCTCTACTCTGTCAGTTATCTGGCTAGGATATCTCTCCCTCTACTCTGTCAGTTATCTGGCTAGGATATCTCTCCCTCTACTCTGTCAGTTATCTGGCTAGGATATCTCCCTCTACTCTGTCAGTTATCTGGCTAGGATATCTCTCCCTCTAGTCTGTCAGTTATCTGGCTAGGATATCTCTCCCTCTACTCTGTCAGTTATCTGGCTAGAATATCTCTCCCTCTACTCTGTAAGTTATCTGGCTAGGATATCTCTCCCTCTAATCTGTCAGTTATCTGGCTAGGATATCTCCCTCTACTCTGTCAGTTATATGGCTAGGATATCTCCCTCTACTCTGTCAGTTATATGGCTAGGATATCTCCCTCTACTCTGTCAGTTATCTGGCTAGGATATCTCCCTCTACTCTGTCAGTTATATGGCTAGGATATCTCCCTCTACTCTGTCAGTTATATGGCTAGGATATCTCCCTCTACTCTGTCAGTTATCTGGCTAGGATATCTCCCTCTACTCTGTCAGTTATCTGGCTAGGATATCTCTCCCTCTAATCTGTCAGTTATCTGGCTAGGATATCTCCCTCTACTCTGTCAGTTATATGGCTAGGATATCTCCCTCTACTCTGTCAGTTATATGGCTAGGATATCTCCCTCTACTCTGTCAGTTATATGGCTAGGATATCTCCCTCTACTCTGTCAGTTATCTGGCTAGGATATCTCTCCCTCTACTCTGTCAGTTATCTGGCTAGGATATCTCTCCCTCTACTCTCAGTTATCTGGCTAGGATATCTCTCCCTCTACTCTGTCAGTTATCTGGCTAGGATATCTCTCCCTCTACTCTGTCAGTTATGGAGAACTCCCATGTGGTGGTCCCAGATGTGTCTTGTCACAGCCCATCTCCCCATCATTCATATTATCCCTCTAATCAGACCCCAATACGTTCAATATGCTGTTGTTGAGTGCTCACGTCTCCCATGGGACTAGATAGTAGCTAACATGCTTTTCTGTCAAACCAGGACACACACCAACACACACTGCAGCCATCCCTGCTAGCTTGCGAATGCTAGCTAAACCACCACAGTTAGCATTGGCACTCTGTAGCTAGCACCAAGGCACATTGTTAAGTTGGAGTGTTTTCCAGTTAGAATTTTAGGCTGTATATATTTCTGTGTTGTCCCACTGTTACTCCCCCCTCCCCTAACCTTGTTTCACAGTCCTTTCTGGCACTTTGATGGGCTCAGCCTGGTTTGTGCTGGTCTGGGTAAAAACCACACACACTCATAAAAAGCCCATCTTTCTGGGAGGGACTGGGAGTGTGTACATCTCAGTCTCACTGTAATGTAGTGGGGTGGGGGGGTCTGTGTAGTGGGGTGTGTTTGTGTAGTGGGGGGGGGAGGTACATGTGTGTACCGTCATATACTTGGTGGTTTATGCTCTCTATGGTAAAGCTGCTGTGGTCTGGGGATGAATGACGGTTGAGGTAATAATCCTGCGAACACTGTATCCAAGAGATGGATGGCGGGAGAGAGGGAGAGAGATGATTACTGCCGTCTTCTGTGAGGAGCTGACGGGCTTCTTCTCATGAATATCTCAGAGTGTCATGTTTACTAATCAGACAGGCGGCTACGGTGTGTGTCCTGGTTTGACAGAAGGAATCTAAAGCACATTAGCTACGGTCTGGTATAATTCATTGCACCCTTGATAAAGACGAGCAAAAAATACTATTCAAAATAAATTATAGAAATTCTGAGCTATATTGTATGCACAAATTGTATTATTTTATATTAATACAATTGCTCAAAGAGATTTGTTTAACAAGTAACAAAACCATGATCAAAAAAAGTTAGGGGTCACAATTATTGGCACCCCTGTTTTCAATACTCCAGCACCCTCCCCTTTTGAGGATAACGAAACTGAGCCTTTTCCTTTAAAGTTTTCTGAGATTGGAGAACATCCCCCTCAATTCTTCTCCCCTCCTCATCCTCTTCCTCCCGCCCCCTCCATCCCACCTTCTCCACCTCGCTCCTCCTCCCCCTCCCTTCTCTTCCTCACCACCCCTCCCTCCCTCCTCCCTCCCGCCCTCCCTCCCTCCCTCCCTCCCTCCCTCCCTCCCTCCCTCCTCCCTCCCTCCCTCCCTCCTCCCTCCCTCCCTCCCTCCCTCCCTCCCTCCCCATCCCGCCCCCTCCCTTCTCCTCCCCCTCCCTCCAACAGCATACATTCTATTAGCTATATCTCCACATAAAACTGTCACTGAGGCGTAGAGATTTAATTTGAAAGTGCAAATTCTAATTAGGATTAAATTGTTGCTTTTTCCCTCTGTCTGCTGATAGGGTTTTAGCTGTGAGTGGTAGCGGTGGTGACGGCTGTGCACTAGGCGCTAGCTAGCTGCAGATGTTGTGAGGAGACAGTCTGATCAGCCCAGATTAGTTCCATTCTGCCTGGGGAGGGATTGATAGAGAGGGAAGGGGGGACAGTGGCGGCCCATGCATCCACAGCATCTCCCCTTGGTGGAAGGAGGGGGGGAAGGATGGCGAGAGGGAGGGAGAGAGAGAGAGGGTGGGAGGGATGGAGAGAGAGAGGGAGAAAACACACAGTAGAGGAGGTCATTAGCAGCATGATGATGTCTCAGATAAACGAGGCAGTACTGCATGAATAACATGCCTGGATAGTTGTGCCGATTTAACAGTGCGTGTGTCTGTGTGCGCGTGTCTATGAGAGAGAGTCCAACACAACAGCTGCAGGCGTTGCCGTCCAAGCCCCTTCAGATTGCCACAGGAAGTGTGTAACTGTGTGCGTGCATATATGTGGTGTGAAGTGTTTCTAATGAAGGCAGAATCAGGGGACTGAATGCCACAGCAACACAGAGGAGTAGCACAGCTGTAGGAGAGCATGGAGCGTAGAGGGATGAACTGTCATTCAGACTGCTGGGCAGACCTACCACATGGAGGACAGATGATGTTATGCTTTGACAAGGACACTCAGCTCAGCACATCTGGCCTCTGTAGTCATATCTCTTTCTTTCTTTCTCTCTCTCTATCTTCTATCCTCCCCTGTCAATTCAATTCAATTTAAAGGGCTTTATTGGCATGGGAAACATATTTTTACATTGCCAAAGCAAGTGAAATAGATAATAAACAATAGTTAAATAAACAATTAAAAATGAACATTAAACACTACACTCACAAAAGTTTCAAAGGAATAGAGACATTTCGAATGTCATATTATGACTATATACAGTGTTAAAACGATGTACAAAAGGGAAAATGAATCACTCTCCCTCAGACACACATACACATTTCCTACCTAGTGAAATGTTATAGCTCGACTCAGTGTCTCTCCTCTTCCTCTTTACCCTCCTCCCCTCTCCTCTGCCCTATGCAATATGGATGAGAGCCAGCTTGAGACACAGTGTTCTATCTATCTAGTTGCTCAAATCATCCCGTGGTCGGCAGTGTGCTAGGATGACTGGGGTAGAGGTGGGGCCTATAGGATATTTATTTACATCTTGGACAGATCACTGTTGGTTTTGTGTTGGAAGCAGTTGGCACTTGGCAGACTTGCTGTTTTCTTTGTTTCATGTCTAAGTGGTCTGATGAAAGATGGTCTTGCTATTCAAGTCGATTCATATTGTTTTGTGAGCCAGTTAGAAAGTTTCCTCAGTAGTGATTTAATGACTTGCAGTCCAGGTTCTACATTAGCTGCTTTCATTGTGCTCATATCTCATCCAAGGACATCAAGTGAATTTGCAGTTGCTTTGTTTTCATGACAAACCTCCAGTCAGCCTAATCAAAGAGCTGCACTCTCGCTCTACTCCATCATGTTAACGATGGCTGCAACAATGCCCCTCCTCTCCTCCACCTCCCTCTCTCTTTCTCCATCTACCGCTCTCCTACCATCTCCATCCAAAACAATCCTGTAATTAATGTCCCTCTCTCCTCCCCGTCTCTCTCTCGCTCCCCCCTCTGTCTCGCTCCCCCTCCCTCTTCCCTTCTCTCTCCCCCCCTCTCTCTGTCTCACTTCCCCTCTCTCTCCCTCTCTCCCTCCCTCTGTCTCGCTTCCCCTCCCTCTACCCCTCTCTCTCACTCTCTCCCCACCCCCTCTCTCTCCCCTCTCTCTCTCTGTCTTGCTCCCCTCCCTCTTTACCCTCTCTCTCGCTCTCTCCCCTCCCTCTTCTCCCCACCCCCTCTCTCTGTCATCCTCAGCATACTCCATTTAAAGACAGTTAGTACGAACGAAGTGCCTGTTGTTACCACCATCGCTGCTGATGAATTGCTACCTACCAGCCAGTGGAGCTCTGTGCCTAGATTCAAAAGCAGCCAAATAGATGTTCCTGTACTCCGAACATCTTACACACGCATACTGTTCTAGCTCCCTGGATAGGCCATTAATGGGATTTTATAGGTAGTGTTAATTTGTCACTGAGTGGAGGTGTTGAGCCCTAATGGCTCTCACATTGCACCTTTAAAGTCAAAGTCACCATTATTAGTCAGTTGTACAACCGAATGCCTTCAACTGAAATGTGTCTTCCACATTTAACCCAACCCCTCTGAATCAGAGAGATGAGGGGGGGCTGCCTTAATCGACATCCACGTCTTCGGCGCCCGGGGAACAGTGGGTTAACTGCCTTGTTCAGGGGCAGAACGACAGATTTTTACCTTGTCAGCTCGGGGATTCGAACTTGCAACCCTCCGGTTACAAGTCCAACGCTCTAACCACTAGGCTACCTGCCACCCCACTCTGCCTGTCTCAAAGACTCTAAAACCAGACCCATCCAGACATTCTGCCTGTCTCAAAGACTCTAACACCAGACCCATCCAGACACTCTGCCTGTCTCAAAGACTCTAACACCAGACCCATCCAGACACTCTGCCTGTCTCAAAGACTCTAACACCAGACCCAGACACTATCAGCTATCCCCATGGGCTTCGTTACCACCACTGGCCCTGTCCGTGCCTGGCCATGGCCCTGTCCGTGCCTGGCCCTGTCCGTGCCTGGCCATGGCCCTGGCCATGGCCCTGTCCGTGCCTGGCCATGGCCCTGTCCCTGCCTGGCCATGGCCCTGTCCCTGCCTGGCCATGGCCCTGTCCCTGCCTGGCCATGGCCCTGACCCTGCCTGGCCATGGCCCTGTCCCTGCCTGGCCATGGCCCTGTCCCTGCCTGGCCATGGCCCTGTCCCTGCCTGGCCATGGCCCTGTTCCTGCCTGGCCATGGCCCTGTCCCTGCCTGGCCATGGCCCTGTCCCTGCCTGGCCATGGCCCTGTCCCTGCCTGGCCATGGCCCTGTCCCTGCCTGGCTGTCTCAATAATCCTACCTGTCTCTCTGACCCTCTGTCTGGTCAGGCAAGAGGCACAAGCCTATGGTCTGTGTGCTAGTGATGGGCACTCTCACCTAGACCAGTAGGTCCTGCTGTATTGAATCACTATTCCAGATCTATTCCATTTGAGTGTCAATACCTCTCTTAGCCTCTGGCCTGGCATGGGTTGGCACCAGCTGGCTTGACCCCTCACATCACTGAGCGGTACCTAACTGGTCAGGCTTAGTGGTCGTCCTCCATTATACCAATGGGAAAGAACAGGAAGCTGAGCCCTCCTGGGCCTCCTGCACTGTAATTAGTCCATTATGCCTGGGCTAATTAGATATGCTTCCTGGGATTTGACTGTAGGAGCAGACACACCTACCATGGGAGGACAGGTGTCAGTTGGCCTAGTTTATTCACAATGTGGGTCTTAAATGGGAGGGAGGGAGGGATGAGATAAAGAGAGAGAGAGATGGAAAGAGATGTGTTAGAAAGAGAGATGTGTTAAAGAAATAGAGATGTGTTAGAGAGAAAGGTATTAGAGGGAGATATATGTATTAGAGAGAGTTATATGTGAGAAAGAGAGATGTGTTAGAGAGAAAGGTATTAGAGGGAGATATATGTATTAGAGAGAGTTATATGTGAGAAAGAGAGATGTGTGAGAAAGAGAGATGTGTTGGAGAGAGACAGAGATGTGTTAGAGACAGAGATGTGTTAGAGACAGAGATGTGTTAGAGAGAGACAGAGATGTGTTAGAGAGAGACAGAGATGTGTTAGAGAGAGACAGAGATGTGTTAGAGAGAGACAGAGATGTGTTAGAGAGAGACAGAGATGTGTTAGAGACAGAGATGTGTTAGAGAGAGACAGAGATGTGTTAGAGACAGAGATGTGCTAGAGGTGTTTTTATGAGCAGGGATCATTAGCTGGTTTCACCATCTTCATTCTCTCTTCTGTGGTGGTGAAATCACTGCCTTGTGCCAAAAACATCTAATGTCAGCTAAAATAAGATGGGAGATGTACCGGTGAACTTAGCCAATTATAGTGTTCTAAAAACAGTGAGCCAAACTGGCCAAACAGGTCAATAACGCATTAGCAGCTGGTTCTATTATGTAACATTGTTCAGTCACACTGTTAGGGCTCAGCGGAGAGTACAGTAGTGTAGAAAGATAAAAACCCACTGAACTTTTAAATGCCACCTACTTTTCCATGTGGCTCTGGGTATAAAGTAGCGCTGCTGTGTAAAGTAGTGCTGCTCTATAAAGTAGCACTGCTGTTTAAAGTAGTACTGCTCTATAAAGTAGTACTGCCCTATAAATTAGTGCTGCTCTATAAAGTAGTGCTCTATAAAGTAGTGCTACTGTATAAAGTAGTGCTCTATAAAGTAGTGCTCTATAATGTAGCGCTGCTGTTTAAAGTAGTGCTGCTGTATGAAGTAGTGCTGCTGTATGAAGTAGTGCTGCTGTATAAAGTTGTGCTGCTGTATAAAGTAGTGCTGCTGTATAAAGTAGTGCTGCTCTATAAAGTAGCGCTGCTGTATGAAGTAGTGCTGCTCTATAAAGTAGTGCTACTGTATAAAGTAGTGCTCTATAAAGTAGTGCTGCTGTATAAAGTAGTGCTGCTCTATAAAGTAGTGCTCCTCTATAAAGTAGTGCTCTATAAAGGAGCGCTGCTGTATAAAGTAGCACTGATGTATAAAGTAGCGCTGCTGTATAAAGTAGTGCTGCTGCATAAAGTAGTGCTGCTGTATCAAGTAGTGCTGCTGTATCAAGTAGTGCTGCTGTATGAAGTAGTGCTGCTGTATGAAGTAGTGCTGCTGTATAAAGTAGCGCTGCTCTATAAAGTAGCGCTACTGTATAAAGTAGTGCTCTATAAAGGAGCGCTGCTGTATAAAGTAGCACTGATGTATAAAGTAGTGCTGCTGTATAAAGTAGTGCTGCTGCATAAAGTAGTGCTGCTGTATGAAGTAGCGCTGCTCTATAAAGTAGTGCTGTATAAAGTAGTGCTGCTCTATAAAGTAGCGCTGCTCTATAAAGTAGTGCTGCTCTATAAAGTAGTACTCTATAAAGTTGTGCTGCTGTATGAAGTAGCGCTGCTGTATAAAGTAGCGCTGCTCTATAAAGTAGTGCTACTGTATAAAGTAGTGCTCTATAAAGGAGCGCTGCTGTATAAAGTAGCACTGATGTATAAAGTAGCGCTGCTGTATAAAGTAGTGCTGCTGCATCAAGTAGTGCTGCGGCATCAAGTAGTGCTGCTGCATCAAGTAGTGCTGCTGTATCAAGTAGTGCTGCTGTATGAAGTAGTGCTGCTGTATGAAGTAGTGCTGTATAAAGTAGTGCTGCTGTATGAAGTAGTGCTGCTGTATAAAGTAGCGCTGCTCTATAAAGTAGTGCTACTGTATAAAGTAGTGCTCTATAAAGGAGCGCTGCTGTATAAAGTAGCACTGATGTATAAAGTAGTGCTGCTCTATAAAGTAGTGCTGCTGTATGAAGTAGTGCTGTATAAAGTAGTGCTGCTGTATAAAGTAGTGCTGCTCTATAAAGTAGTGCTGTATAAAGTAGTGCTCCTGTATAAAGTAGTGCTGCTGTATGAAGTAGTGCTGTATAAAGTAGTGCTGCTCTATAAAGTAGTGCTATGTAAAGTAGTGCTCTATAAAGGAGTGCTACTGTATAAAGTAGTGCTCTATAAAGTAGTGCTACTGTATAAAGTAGTGCTGCTGCATTAAGTAGTGCAGCTGTATGAAGTTGCGCTGCTGTATAAAGTAGTGCTGTATAAAGTAGTGCTGCTGTATAAAGTAGTGCTGCTGCATTAAGTAGTGCAGCTGTATAAAGTAGTGCTGTATAAAGTAGTGCTGCTGTATAAAGTAGTGCTGCTGCATTAAGTAGTGCAGCTGTATAAAGTAGTGCTGCTGTATAAAGTAGTGCTGTATGAAGTAGTGCTGTATAAGGTGGTGCTGCTGTATAATGTAGTGCTGTATAAAGTAGTGCTGTATAATGTAGTGCTGCTGTATAAAGTAGTGCTGCTGTATAAAGTAGTGCTGTATAAAGTAGTGCTGCTGTATAAAGTAGTGTTGTATAAAGTAGAGCTGCTGTATGAAGTAGTGCTGCTGTATAAAGTAGTGCTCTATAAAGTAGTGCTGCTGTATGAAGTAGCGCTGCTGTATGAAGTAGCGCTCTATAAAGTAGAGCTGCTGTATAAAGTAGTGCTCTCTAAAGTAGTGCTTCTGTATAAAGTAGTGCTACTGTATAAAGAAGTGCTACTGTATAAAGAAGTGCTACTGTATAAAGAAGTGCTACTGTATAAAGAAGTGCTGCTGTATAAAGAAGTGCTGCTGTATAAAGTAGCGCTGCTGTATAAAGAAGTGCTACTGTATAAAGAAGTGCTACTGTATAAAGAAGTGCTACTGTATAAAGAAGTGCTGCTGTATAAAGTAGCGCTGCTGTATAAAGTAGTGCTCTCTAAAGTAGTGCTTCTGTATAAAGTAGTGCTGCTGTATAAAGAAGTGCTGCTGTATAAAGAAGTGCTGCTGTATAAAGTAGTGCTGCTGTATAAAGAAGTGCTACTGTATAAAGAAGTGCTGCTGTATAAAGTAGTGCTCTCTAAAGTAGTGCTTCTGTATAAAGTAGTGCTGCTGTATAAAGAAGTGCTGCTGTATAAAGAAGTGCTGCTGTATAAAGAAGTGCTGCTGTATAAAGAAGTGCTGCTGTATAAAGAAGTGCTACTGTATAAAGAAGTGCTACTGTATAAAGAAGTGCTACTGTATAAAGAAGTGCTGCTGTATAAAGTAGCGCTGCTGTATAAAGTAGTGCTCTCTAAAGTAGTGCTTCTGTATAAAGTAGTGCTGCTGTATAAAGAAGTGCTGCTGTATAAAGAAGTGCTGCTGTATAAAGTAGTGCTGCTGTATAAAGAAGTGCTGCTGTATAAAGTGCTACTGTATAAAAGTGCTACTGTATAAAGAAGTGCTACTGTATAAAAAGTGCTACTGTATAAAGAAGTGCTGCTGTATAAAGTAGAGCTGCTGTATAAAGTAGTGCTCTCTAAAGTAGTGCTTCTGTATAAAGTAGTGCTGCTGTATAAAGAAGTGCTGCTGTATAAAGAAGTGCTGCTGTATAAAGTAGTGCTGCTGTATAAAGAAGTGCTACTGTATAAAGAAGTGCTGCTGTATAAAGTAGTGCTCTCTAAAGTAGTGCTTCTGTATAAAGAAGTGCTGCTGTATAAAGTAGTGCTGCTGTATAAAGAAGTGCTGCTGTATAAAGAAGTGCTGCTGTATAAAGTAGCGCTGCTGTATAAAGTAGTGCTCTCTAAAGTAGTGCTTCTGTATAAAGTAGTGCTGCTGTATAAAGTAGTGCTACTGTATAAAGAAGTGCTACTGTATAAAGAAGTGCTGCTGTATAAAGGAGTGCTGCTGTATAAAGTAGTGCTACTGTATAAAGAAGTGCTGCTGTATAAAGTAGTGCTACTGTATAAAGAAGTGCTACTGTATAAAGAAGTGCTACTGTATAAAGTAGTGCTACTGTATAAAGAAGTGCTCTGTAAAGTAGTGCTGCTGTATAAAGTAGTGCTACTGTATAAAGAAGTGCTACTGTATAAAGAAGTGCTACTGTATAAAGTAGTGCTACTGTATAAAGAAGTGCTCTGTAAAGTAGTGCTGCTGTATAAAGTAGTGCTGTATGAAGTAGTGCTGCTGTATAAAGTAGCGCTGCTGTATAAAGTAGTGCTCTATAAAGTTGTGCTGCTGTATGAAGTAGTGCTGCTGTGTACAGTAGTGCTGCTGTATGAAGTAGTGCTGCTCTATAAAGTAGCGCTGCTGTATAAAGTAGTGCTATATAAAGTAGCGCTGCTGTATAAAGTAGTGTTGTATAAAGTAGTGCTCTATAAAGTCGTGCTGCTGTATAAAGTAGTGCTGCTCTGTAAAGTAGGGCTGCCGTTTAAAGTAGGGCTGCTGTGTAAAGTAGGGCTGCCGTGTAAAGTAGGGCTGCTGTTTAAAGTGAATAGGAAAAGTTCTAAACCCTGGCAGCCTGTAAGAGGTTGCTAGCTTATCATGGTAATGTCTAAATGTCAGGTACTGGCCCTCCACACTCTTTGTGTGTGTTTGCATTAGCTGTGTGTATGATGATTTGCCAGGCCACTCCTGATGGATTATTAAACTCACTTTCCTCTGGTCCTCTACTGGCCCACTCAGCAGACCTGTCCTTCTGTCAGTATGTGTGTCTGTCGGTCAGTCACCATGGCCTCCGGGAGGTACCCTCTGCCCACATGTCTGTGCCCGCTCTCCAGCCACCCTGCTGGCACTGCCAGGCCTGTCACTCACCTCTCTCCTCCCTGACAGAGCAGGCAGTGGGAACAGAGCCATGTCTGTCTGTCTGTTAGCTATTGACTAGTGGACCCACTTCTACCACTGACAGAGGGTTGGGTTAGACACTTGATGAAGCCTTGGCCTGCACTACTTTAATCTGTCAATTAAATATATCTTTATCTGATCTGTCTAATAACATACTATACACAGGGTGGGAGTGTTGGGTTCCGTCATGCCATCTTTCACCTGTAAACTTAATGTTGTTATGTGTGCATTTAGCTCAGGGCAGGGCCGTATCTCTCATGTCTGTCTACATCAGCAACCCGCCAAATGTCCTGGCTGAGTGTACTTGACCAGATTACCATGAGGTACAGCCTACTCTCTCTCCTTTCCCTATCTCTCCTCTCTGTCTCTCTCTCCCGTCCTCTCTCCTTTCCCTATTTCTCATCTCTCTCCTGTTCTCTCTCCTTTCCCTATCTCTCCTCTCCTCTCTCTCTCTCCTGTTCTCTCTCCTTTCCCTATCTCTCCTCTGTCTCTCTACTTCCCCTATCTCTCCTCTCCTCTCTCTCTCCTGTTCTCTCTCCTTTCCCTCTCTCCTCTCTGTCTCTCTCCCGTTCTCTCTCCTTTCCTATCTCTCCTCTCTGTTTCTCTCTCCTGTTCTCTCTCCTTTCCCTCTCTCCTCTATATCTCTCTCCTGTTCTCTCTCCTTTCCCTATCTCTCCTCTCTGTCTCTCTCTCCTTTCCCTCTCTCCTCTCCCTATCTCTCCTCTCTGTCTCTCCTCTCCTCTCTCTGTCATGATGGTTGGACCTAGAGGAATATTGATGCTTGTATTCCATCAAGGAGATTGCTTTTGGCTTTTTGTGCTGTGGCTGCCATCCAAACTGTCACTCCATCTAATTTCATCATCACCCTGCCTTTGAGAGGTTACTTGGCCGGCTGGTATGTACGTGCGTGCGCGCGTGTGCTTACACTTGTGTGCCTGCGTGTACGTGCGCGCCCGCACGTGTGTGTGTGTACACGTGTGTGTGTGAGCGGAAAGTCTGTCAGACAGCATGAGAGCTGCTGCTTCTCAAACAGCTCCTTCGTTGCTGCTGGAGTGAAACATGCTTTTCTAAGCCCAATCATTGCGTAACAATTCTAAATGCAATCGTGTGTTAAAAACAATTCTGATGTCCACGATTAAAATAGCTACTATTTGTATTTCTCAACTGCTAATTGAAGTATGCTTCCCATTCGCCATTCAAGTGCATATAGGCAACGGTAGGCAGGCTTCAGCAGGCAGTATGCATTTTGAAAACCGACTTAATTGTTTGTTGCCCATTTATGTCATGTTTTATAGTTTTTTAAATCCAATTTATTTAATTGTCCAGTAGCCAAAGGCACAATCCTAGTCACATTAGTAACCCATGCTAGTTGTTGCATCTTTAGATCTCCCCTCTTTCTAAATTTCTAACGGATATTTTAATCTCTGTCACATGAAAACGCTCGCATGTGCAGTTTTCCCGCTAATTGCATTATGGAATGAACATTGGCGCGTAGCCTTCTGCCTTGTGCGTAATGCTGCGCTTATAATGTGAAGTAGTTTATCAACAGTTTTAACTGAACGTTCTGATCTGTTACATCAGCATTTTTGATGTGGCTAAGCCCTACTGGTTGTATGGATTTTGGAATAAGTTATTTCTTTCTGAAATAGAAGGACAAGCTGACCAATAGAATAGATCAAGGTTTCTACTCTGGGGGATAGTAGATTGACATAGGCTAGTGATTTTACTGTTCATTACTTGTCTTGTTGGCTGTTATTCTAATGTCTTCAAAGTGTGCGTTGGAATTGGGTAGAGAGACACACAGTTGCATCCTTGAGTTGCATGTTCTATTAAGATGATTTAGCTACTTGTGATTTCTGTCAATCTGAGCAGCGTGGGTAGACACCCTAATCAGGTGATGCACCCAATGCACATGGGTCCGGTAAATTTCTCAAATGTCATTAAAAGGCTGTCTGTCAAATATCCGGCGCTACATTTACCTAACAGAAACCCTGCTGTGTGCGCGGGCAGGAAGTCTTCAGTAGTGTGTCTCAGGGGTGTTGGGGAGGAGGTGAATATCCCCACTCAAAGATGGGGGGCAGCTGCAGCCACACACAGCGACAGAGATGCTGAGAGTCATCCTTTCACATTACACAGGGTAATGTGTGGGTGGCTGGTTGGTAGAACATACCCCCTCTCTCCCCTCCCTTCCCCTCTCCCCTCCCTTTCCTCTCTCCCCTCCCTTCCTCTCTCTTCTCCCTTTCCTCTCTCCCCTCCCTTCCTCTCTCTTCTCCCTTTCCTCTCTCCCCTTCCTTCCTCTCTCCCCTTCCTTCCTCTCTCTTCTCCCTTTCCTCTCTCATCCATTTCCCTCCCTCTTACTTTCTCCCTCCACAAGGCTTCAGCCCCTGAACCCTCTCATAACATCTTCCCTTGTTTCAGTGTTTCTAATAAAGCTGTATTAATGAACGTCTGCTGTCTTGTGTCACTGTGTTGCCTGGCCTTACTCCACCATCCCCCCTCCTCCTCTTCCTCCATGGAGTTAGTGGGTCTGGTCCTACTCACTCCAGTCCCCTGATAAGATCTATACATCAGCCGGGTCTGCTGAGCTCTGAACAGGCTAATTGAGTTGAGGCCTCCTGGCCCTCAGAGAGACGGGAATAGAGCGAATGTGTTATGGGGCTCTGCAGCACACAGACACGCTGTCAATGACATTAGTCCTGTTCTGTTCTCCAATGGAATCAGCCTGTTTACTCCTGAGAGATATGTTGCTGTTGTTGTTCATTTAGAGACTCTAGAAAACGCAGAGTTCCGCTGACTCAGAAGCCCCGACTTACTCACACTAACACTCCACACAGCGGAGCATAGACACACACACACGTGTTGTCTCCCACGCAGTGCATTAGCTCATCATGCACTAATAATTCATAGTACTAATAGACACTGGAGAGAAGGTGAACGAGAGGGAGAGGGGGGAGGGAAAAGAGCACTACTGTGGAGACGGCCATCCTGAGTCGAGGGGGGTTGAGAAAGTCAGCCAGCGGGCAGACATACATACTGTATCTATGCAGGAGTGCTCCTGTCTCAAATTAAAACATAGGGTTCTGCTAAGTGTGCACTTTGAAACTGGCTGTGTTAATGTTCAGCTGGCAGGGAGACAGTCAGGCAGGGAGACAGTCAGGCAGGGAGACAGTCAGGCAGGGAGACAGTCAGGCAGGCAGTCAGGCAGGGAGACAGGCAGTGGGCTTGATAGATCCACCATGGTTAGTTATTTGGAGCAGCAGATTCCTGCAGTACAGGCTCAGAATACTGCTCCCTACATCAATCTGTCTGTCTGTCTTTCAGTCTGTCTGTTCTCATGTTGACCCCCCACCTCTTAGTAGACAATACTGTTCTCATGTAGACCCCCCACCTCTCAGTAGACAATACTGTTCTCATGTTGACCCCCACCTCTCAGTAGACAATACTGTTCTCATGTTGACCCCCACCTCTTAGTAGACAATACTGTTCTCATGTTGACCCCGACCTCTCAGTAGACAATACTGTTCTCATGTTGACCCCCACCTCTCAGTAGACAATACTGTTCTCATGTTGACCCCCCACCTCTCAGTAGACAATACTGTTCTCATGTTGACCCCCACCTCTTAGTAGACAATACTGTTCTCATGTTGACCCCCCACCTCTCAGTAGACAATACTGTTCTCATGTTGACCCCCCCCACCTCTTAGTAGACAATACTGTTCTCATGTTGACCCCCGACCTCTCAGTAGACAATACTGTTCTCATGTTGACCCCCCACCTCTCAGTAGACAATACTGTTCTCATGTTGACCCCCCCACCTCTCAGTAGACAATACTGTTCTCATGTTGACCCCCCCACCTCTCAGTAGACAATACTGTTCTCATGTTGACCCCCCACCTCTCAGTAGACAATACTGTTCTCATGTTGACCCCCCACCTCTCAGTAGACAATACTGTTCTCATGTTGACCCCCCACCTCTCAGTAGACAATACTGTTCTCATGTTGACCCCCCACCTCTCAGTAGACAATACTGTTCTCATGTTGACCCCCCACCTCTCAGTAGACAATACTGTTCTCATGTTGACCCCCCACCTCTCAGTAGACAATACTGTTCTCATGTTGACCCCCCACCTCTCAGTAGACAATACTGTTCTCATGT
This sequence comes from Brachymystax lenok tsinlingensis, assembly GCA_030435695.1. Classification (NCBI taxonomy): domain Eukaryota; kingdom Metazoa; phylum Chordata; class Actinopteri; order Salmoniformes; family Salmonidae; genus Brachymystax; species Brachymystax lenok. Next base: position 39,687,914 of record CM059790.1, on the reverse strand, counting down.
TGACCCCCACCTCTCAGTAGACAATACTGTTCTCATGTTGACCCCCCACCTCTCAGTAGACAATACTGTTCTCATGTTGACCCTCCACCTCTCAGTAGACAATACTGTTCTCATGTTGACCCCCCACCTCTCAGTAGACAATACTGTTCTCATGTTGACCCCCACCTCTCAGTAGACAATACTGTTCTCATGTTGACCCCCCACCTCTCAGTAGACAATACTGTTCTCATGTTGACCCCCCACCTCTCAGTAGACAATACTGTTCTCATGTTGACCCCCACCTCTCATTAGACAATACTGTTCTCATGTTGACCCCCCACCTCTCATTAGACAATACTGTTCTCATGTTGACCCCCACCTCTCAGTAGACAATACTGTTCTCATGTTGACCCCCACCTCTCATTAGACAATACTGTTCTCATGTTGACCCCCACCTCTCAGTAGACAATACTGTTCTCATGTTGACCCACCCCACCTCTCATTAGACAATACTGTTCTCATGTTGACCCCCCACCTCTCATTAGACAATACTGTTCTCATGTTGACCCCCCACCTCTCAGTAGACAATACTGTTCTCATGTTGACCCCCCACCTCTCAGTAGACAATACTGTTCTCATGTTGACCCCCACCTCTCAGTAGACAATACTGTTCTCATGTTGACCCCCACCTCTCAGTAGACAATACTGTTCTCATGTTGACCCCTCCACCTCTCAGTAGACAATACTGTTCTCATGTTGACCCCCCCACCTCTCAGTAGACAATACTGTTCTCATGTTGACCCCCCACCTCTCAGTAGACAATACTGTTCTCATGTTGACCCCCCCACCTCTCAGTAGACAATACTGTTCTCATGTTGACCCCCCACCTCTCAGTAGACAATACTGTTCTCATGTTGACCCCCACCTCTCAGTAGACAATACTGTTCTCATGTTGACCCCCACCTCTCATTAGACAATACTGTTCTCATGTTGACCCCCCACCTCTCATTAGACAATACTGTTCTCATGTTGACCCCCACCTCTCAGTAGACAATACTGTTCTCATGTTGACCCCCCCCACCTCTCAGTAGACAATACTGTTCTCATGTTGACCCCCCCACCTCTCAGTAGACAATACTGTTCTCATGTTGACCCCCCACCTCTCAGTAGACAATACTGTTCTCATGTTGACCCCCACCTCTCAGTAGACAATACTGTTCTCATGTTGACCCCCACCTCTCATTAGACAATACTGTTCTCATGTTGACCCCCACCTCTCAGTAGACAATACTGTTCTCATGTTGACCCCTCCACCTGCTGTTGTAGCTACAGAACCTGCTACTATATAGCTACAGAACCTGCTACTATATAGCGACAGAACCTGCTGTTGTAGCGACAGAACCTGCTGTTGTAGCGACAGAACCTGCTGTTGTAGCGACAGAACCTGCTACTATTGCTACAGAACCTGCTGTTTTAGCTACAGAACCTGCTGTTGTAGCGACAGAACCTGCTACTATATAGCGACAGAACCTGCTGTTGTAGCGACAGAACCTGCTGTTGTAGCGACAGAACCTGCTGTTGTAGCGACAGAACCTGCTACTATATACTTACAGAACCTGCTACTATTGCTACAGAACCTGCTGTTGTAGCGACAGAACCTGCTACTATTGCTACAGAACCTGCTGTTGTAGTGACAGAACCTGCTGTTGTAGCGACAGAATCTGCTGTTGTAGCTACAGAACCTGCTGTTGTAGCTACAGAACCTGCTACTATATAGCGACAGAACCTGCTGTTGTAGCGACAGAACCTGCTGTTGTAGCGACAGAACCTGCTGTTGTAGCGACAGAACCTGCTACTATATACTTACAGAACCTGCTACTATTGCTACAGAACCTGCTGTTGTAGCGACAGAACCTGCTACTATTGCTACAGAACCTGCTGTTGTAGTGACAGAACCTGCTGTTGTAGCGACAGAATCTGCTGTTGTAGCTACAGAACCTGCTGTTGTAGCAACAGAACTTGCTACTATATAGCTACAGAATCTGCTGTTGTAGCTACAGAATCTGCTGTTGTAGCTATAGAACCTGCTGTTGTAGCTACAGAATCTGCTGTTGTAGCTACAGAATCTGCTGTTGTAGCTACAGAACCTGCTGTTGTAGCAACAGAACCTGCTGTTGTAGCTACAGAATCTGCTGTTGTAGCTACAGAATCTGCTGTTGTAGCTACAGAACCTGCTGTTGTAGCGACAGAACCTGCTGTTGTAGCGACAGAACCTGCTGTTGTAGCGACAGAATCTGCTGTTGTAGCTACAGAACTTGCTACTATATAGCTACAGAATCTGCTGTTGTAGCTACAGAATCTGCTGTTGTAGCTACAGAACCTGCTGTTGTAGCTACAGAATCTGCTGTTGTAGCTACAGAATCTGCTGTTGTAGCTACAGAACCTGCTGTTGTAGCAACAGAACCTGCTGTTGTAGCTACAGAATCTGCTGTTGTAGCTACAGAATCTGCTGTTGTAGCTACAGAACCTGCTGTTGTAGCTACAGAACCTGCTGTTGTAGCTACAGAACCTGCTGTTGTAGCTACAGAACCTGCTGTTGTAGCTACAGAATCTGCTGTTGTAGCAACAGAACCTGCTACTATATAGCGGCAGAACCTGCTACTTTTGCGACAGAACCTGCTGTTGTAGCTACAGAACCGTAATTTGTAGCTATATAACCTGCTACTTTTGCTACAGAACCTGCTGTTGTAACTACAGAACTTGCTACTATATAGCTACAGAATCTGCTGTTGTAGCTACATAACCTGCTGTTGTAGCTACAGAACCTGCTGTTGTAGCTACAGAATCTGCTGTTGTAGCTACAGAATCTGCTGTTGTAGCTACAGAACCTGCTGTTGTAGCTACAGAACCTGCTGTTGTAGCAACAGAACCTGCTACTATTGCGACAGAACCTGCTACTATATAGCGGCAGAACCTGCTACTGTTGCGACAGAACCTGCTGTTGTAGCTACAGAACCGTAATTTGTAGCTACATAACCTGCTACTTTTGCGACAGACCCTGCTGTTGTAGCTACAGAAGAGCGGTTTCTCTGGCTTGGCTCTTGTTGGCTTGGCCCCTTTACTCCTTTGCCACAAGGTCAAGGAATCACCTTATGATGGAAATAACCTTCTAGATTGTGTATTTACACTGAACAAGCTGTGAATACCTGTCATTGACCAGTAAAACATAAAACATTGATCAGCATGACGTTGTGCTCTGTGTACACCCCCTGTAAACAATACATTGCTATTCGCTTTTGTACTCAACCCGTTCAGATGGTATCACAGTGCCACCTAGCGTAATTCTCAGGGTATTAGTGACACATGCTTTTCCTCTGGATGTCAATCAGAAATGTCTATTAAAGCAGAATACATTTGATTTACATCCCAAATAGCAAACCAATTTAACACTGTATTCATCCATGTTTCTAACTGATGACAACCACACTGACATCTCTCTCCCTCTCTTGCAGAAGGAGCTCAGTCTTCCGAGGAGGGCCAGTTTGTGAGTACCTGTCACCATTCGATCTCTATTCTTGATTCACTTCTTCACACTTCCTGAGTGCAGAGGCTTCTTTCTCTCTGCCTGTCTGTAAACAGGAAAGCCTATTTGGAGAACTGCACTGAACCTTGCGCAGCCAGGGCTAGTGTACTGTAGCAGCCTTCAATACCCTGTTGTGTGTACTGCGTGCTGTATAACACAGCCTTGAAGACGGGTGGAAAGAGGAAAATAGAGTGAGAGAAAGTTGATGAGGGTTTTACTCTGCTGAGGATGAGTTTAGGGACCTGTTGCCTGGGCATGGTCTGTGAGCTCATCCATCCAAACATAGGGTTGTATAACGGCTACACTGACTACCATTGGTGGAGCTCTCTGTATCTCTGTTACTAAGATGAGATGGAGAGGGATCTGCTGAAAAAATGATGAGTATAAAAGATAAAACAGTGAGATAGAGGGGGTGAGATAGGGGGAGATGGAGAGAGAGAGAGGAGGGGTGGGAGAGAGGGGGTTGGCGATGGGGGTGAGAGAGAGAGAGGGGGTGAGATGGGTGAGAGAGGGAAGGGTGAGGGGGTGAGATGGGTGAGAGAGGGGGTGATAGTGAGGGGGTGAGGGAGAGATGGGGGTGAGTGAGAGATGGGGGTGAGAGAGAGAGTAAGGGGGTCTGAAGGAGAGAGAGAGACAGGGGGTGAGAGAGAGAGAGAGAAGGGGGATGAGAGGGAGGGGGTGAGATGGGTGATAGTGAGGGGGTGATAGTGAGGGGGTGAGTGAGAGAGGGGGTTTGAGAGAAAGAGAGAGTGGGTGAGAGAGAGGGGGTGAGAGAGAGGGGGTGAGAGTGAGAGAGTGGTAAGAGAGAGAGGGGGTTGAGAGAGACAGTGGGTGAGAGAGAGGGGGTGATAGAGAGGGGGTGAGAGTGAGGGGGTTAGAAGAGAGGGTGGTGATAGTGGGGGTGAGGGAGAGATGGGGGTGAGTGAGAGAGGGGGTGAGAGAGGGGGTGAGTGGGGGTGAGAGAGAGAGGGGGTGAGAGAGAGCGAGAGAGGGGGTGAGATGAGGAGAGTGAGGGGGTGAGAGGAGAGAGGGTAAGACAGAGAGGGGGTTGAGAGAAAGAGAGAGGGGGTGAGAGAGAGAGAGAGAGAGAGAGAGAGAGAGAGAGAGAGAGAGAGAGAAAGGGGGTTGGATGAGAGAGAGAGAGACGGGGATGAGAGAGAGGGGGATGAGGGAGCGAGAGAGGGATGAGAGAGAGGGAATGAGAGAGAGAGAGGTGAGAGAGAGAGAAGGGGGTGTGAGATAGAGAGGGGGAGAGCGAAAGGGGGGGTGAGAGAGAGAGTGTAGCCAGTCAGATCTCGACTGGGCCCTAGAGCAGGGATCATCAACTAGATTCAGCCGAGGGCAGGCATGGAACAGACAGGCGCCTCTGTTCTGGCCATTTCTCCTCAGTTTTCTACACACGTCATATGCTATAGCATGCTATGGAGTGTTGATACCAAAGAGATACCGAATATAGGCTACACAAGACCTTGTGATTTCTACTTCTACATGATGACTTTCCATTAAGACTGCAGAGTAGTGATGTGACAAATGGAATTTTAACGTTCAAACTGCCATTTTATTTTTCGGTTTCTGTTAAAGCGAAAAATTAAAATTCCATGTGAATTCACAATGCAGCTGCACTTCCTTCTCATTTAACTTCTCAAAGTATTGTTATACAGGACTGCTGTCGCTTGCCATTCTCTGCCATCTTTCCAACTGTTAACGTAGTGGTGGAGAGTCGACTCCAAAATAATTGATTCCTCGACTCCTTGCACGTCGCCCCTGATGTCGACTCTCATTTCAGTGTCAAGATTTTATTCCGACTCCTAAGATTCAGTATTTCTGGAATGGAGGATTTGCCGTACTTCCAAGAACACAAACACTTACATGTTTTATAGCGAGCTAGCGAGGGATGGGGAGAGAGGGGAGGGGTACAGTATGGCAGGTCAGCCACCAGGCAGCGTGCACTAGGCCTATCTATTGGCAATCAAAAGCTGTATCTCGTAATTGGCTTGCAATGTTTCGCAACTTCAGTAATGCAAGGCCTATCATCAATGAATAGGCTAGAATATTGAGATAAGCGAGACACTTCACAGTCACACACAGTAATAACGGTGCATGTGCACGGGTTCGCTTCACTCTGTTACAGCGTGGTAGCCAGGGCACCAAAACAGAGGAGGAGTTGAGCATCACACTGTTACAGCGTGGTAGCCAGGGCACCAAAACAGAGGAGGAGTTGAGCATCACACTGTTACAGCGTGGTAGCCAGGGCACCAAAACAGAGGAGGAGTTGAGCATCACACTGTTACAGCGTGGTAGCCAGGGCACCAAAACAGAGGAGGAGTTGAGCATCACACTGTTACAGCGTGGTAGCCAGGGCACCAAAACAGCGGAGGAGTTGAGCATCACACTGTTACAGCGTGGTAGCCAGGGCACCAAAACAGCGGAGGAGTTGAGCATCACAGCTTCGAGCTGCGGAAATTGACCCACTATGCTGCTAACTTTCTGCATCTATGTAAAAAAACACATTGTTCTTTGGTTAGGTATTATTTTTATTTATTATATTTTTACCCTCTTTTTCTCCCCAATTTCGATCTTGTCTCAACACTGCAACTCTCCAACTGGCTCAGGAAGTGAAGTTCAAGTCATGCGTCCTCTGAAACATTACCCGCCAAACCGTGCTTCTTAACACCCTTATAAAATTGACTATCCTGCTGATCCTTGACTTCAGCGATGTCATTTACAAAATAGCCTCCAACACTCAGCAAATTGGATGCAGTCTATCACAGTGCCATCCGTTTTGTAGTGTTACTTTAGCCTGTGTGTGTTCATTTAGCCTGTGTGTGTTCATTTAGCCTGTGTGTGTTCATTTAGCCTGTGTGTGTTCATTTAGCCTGTGTGTGTTCATTTAGCCTGTGTGTGTTCATTTAGCCTGTGTGTGTTCATTTAGCCTGTGTGTGTTACTTAGGATAAGGCAGGGTAAGGCTAGGGGTGACAGCTGCACCTCCTTTAGAGTCTTGTGGGCATTCTCATATCATGCGAATGCTCTGTGCCTGGCTGTCAGCTGGGCGTGGTAGTGCTGTGTGTCACTGTATTCTAGAGTTCTCTCTCTCTGTACTCTACTGCTCACAGTGTGTGTGGGAGTGACGGTAGCTCAGGCGACAGGCTCTCTCTCTCGCTGGCTGAAGAGGCAGTGACCATGGCAAGCTCTCCCTTTGGACACTCCTGTCAGACTGTCAGAAAGAGTAGCCAGACCTCAAGGACACTCCTCTGAACCAAGGGACTAACTGACCAGCCTTTCCCAGGATCAGGGATCTTAGCCCGGGGATACTCAGAGCGGCTCTCCCAAACCCTGGTGCCTGTGGAGGATTTATGTGATGGCTATTTGAACCAATGCTAACCTATACTTGACCTGTGACCCTGTCAGTGGAGTGGTCAGCGAGCCAGGACGGGGGTGGACACAGAAACCCCTGTTGGGTTTCTGGTCTGACCCACGGGACTTGAGGAACCTTCTAGAAAGCTGCTGACTCTGCTCACTGTGCTTGTATTTTGGTGTTTGTGTGCGTGACTGTGGTTGTATGTGCCAGTGTGTGTTTATAAGACAGAGAACTGAGTGGTTTGATGTTGTTATAGCTGGGTCAGAGACATAACGTGTGTGACTCATCAGTGTTCAGCTGGAAAGCCCTGCTTGGCCAGTATTAGATGAGAACAGAACACTGAGGACACTGTAGCCTAGATACCTGGCTAATCTGTCTGTGTACTGACCAGTCTAACACTAGCCTAGATAACTAGCATACCTGTCTAACACTGGACTAGATACCTAGCATACCTGTCTGTGTACTGACCAGTCTAACACTAGCCTAGATAACTAGCATACCTGTCTAACACTGGACTAGATACCTAGCATACCTGTCTAACACTGGACTAGATACCTAGCATACCTGTCTAACACTGGACTAGATACCTAGCATACCTGTCTGTGTACTGACCAGTCTAACACTAGCCTAGATAACTAGCATACCTGTCTATGTACTGACCAGCTTAACACTAGCCTAGATAACTAGCATACCTGTCTGTGTACTGACCAGTCTAACACTAGCCTAGATACCTAGCATACCTGTCTGTGTACTGACCAGTCTAACACTAGCCTAGATACCTAGCATACCTGTCTATGTACTGACCAGCTTAACACTAGCCTAGATACCTAGCATACCTGTCTGTGTACTGACCAGCTTAACACTAGCCTAGATACCTGGCTAATCTGTCTGTATACTGACCAGTCTAAACCACACGGCCTCTCAGAGAGAAACTTGATTTGGGATTTTGTTACTCACACACTGTTCTTCTCATGGTGTGTTATGAATGAGTAGTCCGTAAGGGCTGTGTCTGTTTTGCAGTGTTGTTGTTTTGAGAGTAAGTGAGCTGTCAACTCATTGGCCAGCATGGCTTTGATGGACAGGTGGCAGAGTTCACTAGAGCAGCACTGACCCCAAGCCAGCCCCTTGCTTTACCATTGCCGTTGGAAACATGATGAAGAGGAGGAAGGAGCGGCCAGGAGCTCCTGACCTGCATATCCAGTAAGACACACACACACACTGACCACAAAGGGTTAACTGCCCTGACGGTATGTGTGTGATTCTCTCCCTCTGTGTGTGTCTGAGAGTAGAGTGATTGACAGGGCCAGGCAGTGTCAGCTTACACCCCTCAAACATGCAGTACACATCACACGCACACACAGCCATGGAAACACACATTAGCACGCAGGCATAACGGAAAAACGGGAGGAGCGGTGAAGGGAAAGAGAGGAAGAAAATAACGGGGAGAGGTTGGGGGCGGGGTAGTGTGAATACCAGGTCACTGCCCAGTCAGAGACAGACACATGCAGACTGCTGCCAGGGTCATATTGTAACCCATTCTGGCCACTCACCAGGGGGTCCAAGCCTGTTTAGACCAGCCCCATATGGCCCCTCTCTACCCAGCCTGCCAACAGAGAGCTGGCACTGAGGGGGCTCCACTGCCCCTCGCCACAGCTTCTTTAGTAGGGGGGGGGGGCTATTTTGATGACGGCTTCATGGATTTAAGCCAGTAGTACATTTGTTAGTGCTGTTTATCAGACAACCTTCCCTCTTTCCTTCCTCCCGTCCGTCCGCGTCGACCCGTAGAATCTGGCCGGCCGCTCAGCACCGCTGCCATGGCAACAGCAGTCTCCTGCAGCACCTGCTCTCCCCCACCTCCCTCCCTCGCTCCATCCACACCTCTTCCTCCCAGCCCTCCCTCCTCCTCCACTCCTCCTCCTCTGCCCACACTGAGGGCCCCCTGTCAGCCCCCGTCCACCAGGGGGGAAACCCCTTCCTCTGGAGGTAAGACTGGATGGCTGTGTGTGTGTAGTCCTGGCATGTGTGTGTGACACCCAGTTCCTTAACTCAGAGATTAACAGTACCCTTAAGGCATGTGTGTATGACCCGGTTCCTTAACTCCGAGATTAACAGTACCCTTAAGGCATGTGTTTGTGTGTGTGTCTGTGTTGAGTGTAAATACCTCCCCTTCACACTCAAAGAAACTAGATAATAGTACTCCAATGTTAGAGGACCTCTCATAAAAGGTATCACGAGTTTTGTGTGTGTTCAGACTAGGTACAGTACAGTAAATCGTGATGTAACGATATGCATCGTTCCCCCGTTCAAATGTTTAAGATATGACTGCATTGGTTTGCAGGACCCCAAACCGATCCAAATGTAGCAAGCGTCAGTCGATTCAGACACTGCGAATAGTCGGTTCACTATTACTTTCAAATTACTTTCTTTCTACTTTCCAGAAATACCCCAGATGTTTTTGTGACAACTGCATCCTCTCCTTCAGTGTGGAACTAAGCATGTAATGTTGACGGTCGTTGATCTACAAGTCATTTTGCATGCTGAACAACCCCAGGCCATATCAGTAGTCAAACGGGCGGGCTGAACAGCAAGTCGTAGGCCTATTACTGATTTAGCACACCTGTGAGTCACCTTCAGCATTCAAATGTTTGTAAACTTCCTTCTGCAATATTAGGCTTTATTTGTTGAGTGACAACCAATGTAATTTGCTAGTTTTTTTCTATCAAATGCGCTGTTGAAAATTGTGTTTTTATCAGAATAAAAGTAGCCTAAGCTACCGAATGAATGAATTAATGAATGCATTTTTTGTGTGTCAAATTGCCAGTTAATTGACACATAAACAAACATTACAATAATGCACTGTGATAATTCAGTGATACTTCTTCTTCTGGTGTTCTCTGCAGTGGGCATCACATAAAGAGGGAAACAATTTAAGATGAAAAATCTATAAATAGTAGTAAATAAGGTTATCCAAACAATAATTATATTCCTAGAGCAGTAAAAAATTTACATACTTATACAGTTGAAGTCGGAAGTTTACATACACTTAGGTTGGAGTCATTAAAACTTGTTTTTCAACCACTCCACAAAACTTTTGGCAAGTCGGTTAGGACATCTACTTTATGCATGACACAAGTAATTTTTCCAACAATTGTTTACAGACAGATTATTTCACTTATAATTCACTGTATCACAATTTCAGTGGGTCAGAAGTTTACATACACTAAGTTGACTTAAACAGCTTGGAAAATTCCAGAAAATTATGTCATGGCTTTAGAAGCTTCTGGTAGGCTAATTGACATCATTTGAGTCAATTGGAGGTGTACCTGTGGATGTATTTCAAGGCTACCTTCAAACTCAGTGCCTCTTTGCTTGACATCATGGGAAAATCAAAAGAAATCAGCCAAGACCTCAGAAAAAAATTGTAGACCTCCACAAGTCTGGTTCATCCATCTGTACAAACAATAATACGCAAGTATAAACACCATGGGACCACGCAGCCGTCATACCGCTCAGGAAGGAGACGCGTTCTGTCTCCTAGAGATTAACGTACTTTGGTGCAAAAAGTACAAATCAATCCTAGAACAACAGCAAAGGACCTTGTGAAGATCCTGGAGGAAACAGATACAAATGTATCTATATCCACAGTAAAACGAGTCCTATATCGACATAACCTGAAAGGCCGCTCAGCAAGGAAGAAGCCACAGTTCCAAAACCGTCATAAAAAAGCCAGACTACGGGACAAAGATTGTACTTTTTGGAGAAATGTCCTCTGGTCTGATGAAACAAAAATAGACTTATTGTGGAAGGCTACCCGAAACGTTTGACCCAAGTTAAACAATTTAAAGGCAATGCTACCAAATACTAATTGAGTGAACTTCTGACCCACTGGGAATGTGATGAAAGAAATAAAAGCTGAAAGAAAAATTCTCTCTACTATTATTCTGACATTTCACATTCTTAAAATAAAGTGGTGATCCTAACTGACCTAGACAGGGCATTTTTACTAGGATTAAATGTCAGGAATTGTGAAAAACTGAGGTGTATGTGTATGTAAACTTCCGACTTCAACTGTATATACATACATTATATACACACACGCACACATCCATGCAGTGCCTTCAAAAAGTATTCAGACCCCTTGACTTTTTCCACATTCTGTTAGGTTACAGCCTTATTCTAAAATTGATTAAATTGTATTTTTTGCCTCATCAATCTACGCACAGTACCCCCATAATGGCAAAGCAAAAACATGTTTTCTAATTTATAAAATAAATAAAAAGAATATTACATTTACATAAGTATTCAGACCCTTTACAAAGCACCTTTGGCAGCAATTACAGGCTCGAGTCTTCTTGAATATACAAGCTTGGCACACCTGTATTTGGGGAGTTTCTCCCATTCTTCTCTGCAGATCCTCTTAAGCTCTGTCAGGTTGGATGGGGAGAGTTGCTGCACAGACATTTTCAGGTCTCTCCAGAGATATTTGATTGGGTTCAAGTCTGGGCTCTGGCTGGGCCACTCAAAGACATTCAGAGACTTGTCCCGAAGCCACTCCTGCGTTGTCTTGGCTGGACGCTCCCCATCCAACCTGACAAAGCTTGAGAGGATCTGCAGAGAAGAATGGGAGAAACTCCCCAAATACAGGTGTGTCAAGCTTGTAGCATCATACCCAAGAAGACTTGATGCTGTAATCGCTGCCAAAGATTCTTGAACAAAGTACTGAGGAAAGGGTCTGGATACTTATGTAAATGTGATGTATATTTTTGTCCTTATGGGGTATTGTGTGTATATTGATGGGAAAAATAACGACTTAATCCATTTTAGAATGAGGCTGTAACGTCTGAATACGAATGCGTTGTATATGTTTTGATAAGGTTGAGCTAAAGTGGCCAAATAACTTCTTAAAATGAAGCACATAAATTCGCTTTACAACGGGTGTAGAGCTTAACTGGCATACATACGCAACCCGTGAGTCTGGGGAAGATAATTTTCACCATAAAAATAGAATAGGTCAACTTTTGTACTAGGGGGGATAGTAGATCTTTTGCTGTTCTACACTTCTTGTTTGCTGATGAAAAGTAAATGTGGACAGTTCTTCCAATATCTTCAATATGCACCTTGGAATTGTATGATGCGCACAGTTGCATCCCGGATGTGTCTGTCTTCACATGTAGATTGCGAGAAAAACCCGATCACGTGACTGAGAGCCATGTGAGAGGTGCTTCGGCACGCAGCCGTGAGAAGGGAATTGTAATTTTTATATTCAGCTCAAGGGAACAATGACCACTCACTTAAAAGGCATTACGGCCACACAAAGGGGATGCAGCCGGGAAATCCGAGGCATTATCAAGTGCTTGTCAAATTGTGAATGAGAGACTGATGAAAGTGTGTACAGGCTGCGCAGAAAACTAAGCAGAGCTCATGCCTTTAATGCAACTTTTTTCAAATCTTCATTAGAGTTGCATCATGCAGCCTAAGAATGTATTAAAAATCTAAACATATAGACCAACATTTGTATCACAACTAAAGTTCCATAAATAACTCTAAATTAAGCATTAACTTCTTAGGAAGCGGCTCCCGAGGTGATGGTTTTGGAGAGTCTGGCGTGCCCAAAGTAAAATGCCTCCCACTCAGGCCCAGAAAATAGGATATGCACATAATTAGTACTATTGGATAGGAAACACTGAAGTTTCTAAGAGTGTTAAAATATTGTCTGTGAGTATAACATAACGGATATAGCAAGTGAAAACCCGAGGAATTTCTGTCCTGGAAAAAGTGTATTTGACACATTGCCTCATTTTGAACCCCTCCCTATTGAAAATGACCATATATGGGAGTAAGATTGCAGTACCTATTGCTTCCACTGGATATCAACAGTCTCTAGACAGTTTTTGATTATGTTTAGTTGCTCTGGATGGTAATAGAAGAAGAATTTCGAAGTGGTCATCGCGCGCGCTGTGGTTTTTTTTTCCTTTCCTATCGCCCAGTGTGTTCCTAAGGATACATTATCAATGATGTTTGATTGTTCTTGGACACGTGTATAGGTATAGGTTGAACGAGTTCTCTTCACGGTTCAATGGGCGAGTGGACGCTGTATTTTATGAACATAATGCGCCAACCAAACGGAGATTTATGGATATAATAAATGACTTTTTCTAACAAAAGAACCATTGGATGTCTTCGTTGGACACTTGGGAAGCCCCACCACTCCGTAAGTAGTTAACCGCTCAACAGAATAGCCGCATGTGCACGCTGCTTCAAATCATTCAAATGCCTTGGAATTCTAAGCAAATTTTGTCTGCTAAATGAACTAGTGTAGCCCACAGCCATATGGCATAGCCAGATCAGGACTTAACATGAGGACAACTCAGAGTATGCTATTCTGTTCTTCTGAAATAGACTACACTTTCTTCATTTCATGTTTCTGTGGACCTGTCTAAAATAATGGATTTATTGTGAAGATGTAGACTATATTACATGGATTTAGTAGACTGTAGATGTTCCAAAGGTCTGCATCAGTGGCTTGTAGGCTGTGTGTGGAAGCAGGAGATGCTAAATGTGTTTATGTTAATTAACAGTCAATCACCGGCTGACAAAATGTAGCTGTCTCTGTCTGTCTATTTGTCTGTCACTGTATCTCTGCTAAGATGACCAGCGCTAAGGAACTGTCACATCCCATTGTCATTCATGATGGCTGACGGAACTGTTGTTGTTCATTGGTGGCATCTCAGTACAAGTTGAAATAAAGGTTTCTGTGTCTAATTCTAGAATTAGAATTATATCAGTCAAAAAACAAACATTTAGATGTTGGCAAAGCAAGTTGTTGTATTTGAGGCTAAAAATCAAAGCAAAGAGGTTTTGTGGTTGGAATTGCAGTATGTATTTAGTTTGAGAATTTAGAAGTCAGCTAGCAAACTTTTGACCGCATATCAAGATGTTCTATGGAGAGAGAAAAAGTGATAGAGTTCCAATATTTGGATAATCGTTGTGATTGGAAGGTAGCTGGGAGGGTTATCGAATCAGAATCAACTCCTCTGTTCTCCTCGAGCTCATTAATGATAGAATGTTTATATTTGAACATGGCAGAAAGGCCAGTCTCTTTGGAAATGACAAGCAGTGGCAAGGAGTGGAATGTTATCTAAAGAGACTGTCACTCAGGCCAGAATGTCTTGACATCTAGCCGCTTAGCTAGCAATTTAGCAAACCAAATGTAAAGCTGTAGTCCTGAGCTGGATATAATTTATTTGATACATTTTAAATGTCTTAGTTATAAGCAGTGGTGTAGCACGCAGCCCCCCGGTGACACCAACCCAAATGATTTTTTTTTCAAATACCCCGATATACGGCATAAACGATATATCTGCCTAGCATCATAAACGGTATATCTGCCTAGCATCATAAACGGTATATCTGCCTAGCATCACAAACGGTATATCTGCCTAGCATCACAAACGGTATATCTGCCTAGCATCATAAATGGTATATCTGCCTAGCATCACAAACGGTATATCTGCCTAGCATCACAAACGGTATATCTGCCTAGCATCACAAACGGTATATCTGCCTAGCATCACAAACGGTATATCTGCCTAGCATCACAAACGGTATATCTGCCTAGCATCACAAACGGTATATCTGCCTAGCATCAGCACAAGCATGGAACCTTTTGCCCGTTGTAAACGAGCTAGCTCGCTAACGTCATGTAGAACGTGCGTTTTGGAAATCGCAACCTAACATTTTTATTTTCAGGTCTTGTGTTAGCAAAACGTATTTTGTAGAATTCTCACAGATGCTCCAGGAAACCAAACCAAGGTTCCCGAATTTCATTTGTGAAAATGCCCTAAGACAGGTCTATTTCACCCCAAAAACCTTTTAGCACCATTTTGTTCTGTATTGTTCTGCCTGATGAGTATGTTCCTCCTTGGGCTTCCTAATCCTTACACACTGACACACACTGACACACACACACCTCCCACATGGCCGTAGATGGTGCAGAAAAAGCCCTGGTGGTAGAGTCAATAGGTGTTTACGGCAGGCTGGACTTTAAATGTGATCCACAAAGAGAGAGAGAGAAAGAGAGGGGAGCCACTGAGCCAAAGGGCCACAGAGCTGGATGGATGGATGGAGGGAGGGGGGGAGGCTGTTCACTGAGCCTGGCGGGAGAGAGAGAAGGAGAGTTAGAGCTAAATGAGACAAAGGGGAGGGGGGAGATACTGTCAGGCAGAGGCAGGAGAAAAATTGAGAGAGGAGGAAGAGAGCACACTGTGAGGTTGCTCAGACTAGCAGTTAGCTAGTGTGACAGGTTGAGACCAGCAGCAGAGTTAGCTAGCGTGACAGGTTGAGACCAGCAGCAGAGTTAGTTAGCGTGACAGGTTGAGACCAGCAGCAGAGTTAACTAGCGTGACCGGTTGAGACCAGCAGCAGAGTTAGCTAGCGTGACCGGTTGAGACCAGCAGCAGAGTTAGCTAGCGTGACCGGTTGAGACCAGCAGCAGAGTTAGCTAGCGCGACCGGTTGAGACCAGCAGCAGAGTTAGCTAGCGTGACCGGTTGAGACCAGCAGCAGAGTTAGCTAGCGTGACAGGTTGAGACCAGCAGCAGAGTTAGCTAGCGTGACCGGTTGAGACCAGCAGCAGAGTTAGCTAGCGCGACAGGTTGAGACCAGCAGCAGAGTTAGCTAGCGTGACAGGTTGAGACCAGCAGCAGAGTTAGCTAGCGTGACCGGTTGAGACCAGCAGCAGAGTTAGCTAGCGTGACAGGTTGAGACCAGCAGCAGAGTTAGCTAGCGTGACCGGTTGAGACCAGCAGCAGAGTTAGCTAGCGCGACAGGTTGAGACCAGCAGCAGAGTTAGCTAGCGCGACAGGTTGAGACCAGCAGCAGAGTTAGCTAGCGTGACAGGTTGAGACCAGCAGCAGAGTTAGCTAGCGTGACAGGTTGAGACCAGCAGCAGAGTTAGCTAGCGTGACAGGTTGAGACTAGCAGCAGAGTTAGCTAGCGTGACCGGTTGAGACCAGCAGCAGAGTTAGCTAGCGTGACAGGTTGAGACCAGCAGCAGAGTTAGCTAGCACGACAGATTGAGACCAGCAGCAGCATTAGCTTTAGTTTAGGAGGTAGCAATAGACATCCTCTCCTCCATCTGTCCAAGCTGCCTGGCTGGCTGCTGCCGGTAGCTGGCGTACGTACGCACGCGTGTGTTTAGAGGCTGGCTCGCGGCGCCCAGTCTGTCTGTGTGTGTGTAAGTGAGTGACAACCATGTGTGTGGAGCTTCAGGACCATGTCTGACTCTTTCTGGACTGTGCTCTCCAATTTCTCCCTGCCTGAGAGAAGCATGCTGTGCCGATCCAAGAGGTAGTTCTCTGTCTGTTTTTCCATCCCTCTGCTTTCTCTGTATCAATCTGTAATATCTCTCCTTTCCTCTCTTTCTCTCGCTTTGTTTCCTTCTCTTTTCCTCTCTGTGTGTCTCCTCTTCTCCTCTCTTCCTCTCCCTCTCACTCTCTGGGGTTTTTCTGCTGGTCTTGGTTTTAAGATGAAGGCAGGTAACTAGATTTGCCTGTCTTGTAAGTGATAATAGGTTACATGTTGTTGCTGCTGGTGTGTGTCTGTGTGGGATTTTCAGTGTGTCACTGACGCATTTGAGTTGCCTAGTGATGAAAAGGTCTGAGGTTTGATCTGACAATTTTGTGCACATTTAGCTCAATTCTATTGCTCTCTCTCTCTCTCTCTCTCTCTCTCTCTCTCTCTCTCTCTCTCTCTCTCTCTCTCTCTCTCTCTCTCTCTCTCTGTCTCTGTCTCTCTCTCTCTCTCCCCCTCTCTCTCTCTCTCTCTCTCTCTCCCTCTCTTGCTCTCTCTCCCTCTCCCCCTCTCCCTTTCGCTCTCTGTGCATTTAGATGCTGCTTTCAGACAGGGGAGACAGAGCAGTACTAACCAGTTTGAAGCACTTGATCTCTGTTTCTCTACAGTCAACAGTGTAACGCACAGAGAGAGAGAGAGAGAAAGAGAGAGGCAGAAAGTGTTTATTTCACTTTTGTATATTATCTACTTCATGCCAATAAAGCCCCTTGAATTGAATTAAGAGGCTGAGAGAGAGAGCCAGAGAGGGAGGAGGTAACTCTTGCATAGCAACAGTGTGCTGAACTGCTGGAGCAGCTAGACACTATGGATGATACAAACGCCCAGTGGCGCTGCTGGACTATATGTCCACTCAAACACAGGTGGAGGGGCACACACACACACCATGGACTTCTTTTTCATTCTCTTATCTAGATAGACTGATTTGATTTCTGTGGCTGTGTGTCACTGTGGGTGTGTACGTGCGTGTGTGTGTGGTTTTGTTTGAGCCAACTACACAGCTGTTTGCTCACTGCTAGTTCCTTTATCCCTCCTGTCAACTCTGCTGCTGCCGCTGTGTGTGTGTGTGTGTGTGTGTGACTCTTAACAGGGTGACATGGCACTGTATGCGATGGTAATTCCACAGTACATAACCCTGCTTCATTACAGGATATCTGCTAACGCCTGTTGACATAGCAGCAGCCCTGCTGCTCACCTTAATCTAGAACCTGTATGGGTGTGTGTGGGTGTGTGTGTGTGTGTCTGGGGGTGCATGTGCGAATGTAAGACTTAGTGATTGAGCTGTCCTTTATGGAGTTATATGATATAGTACATTACTGCTGTGATGTTATCATAGCACACCAAA